>BSBK01006712.1:155000-270000 GCA_027943335.1 Chamaecyparis obtusa
AATCTTTCCTTGGTTAAAATATGTAATTAAAGGATAAACCAAGGTATCTTATATTGTATTTATCCTCTAGTCCAAGTAGGAGGACATGTCACTTTTTTATAATTCCTTTAATAAGAAAATTAGATATTCCTCCTTAAGAGGAATCTCACACTTGTCACACACACAATATGAATGTGGAATTCTTTGGAAATGGGAGTTACAAGCAAACTTCTCCACTCATCTCTACTTAAGAGATGCCTCTCACACACTTGCTTAATAATCTTCTCTATTCTCTCACTTTGCCTTCATCTCTCATTCTTGCTCAATAAGATGCCCAGTAAGATGCCCACCTTACCATGAATCACCAAGGAGGGAGAGCCCAACAGGTGGCCAAACCTGATATTTCACCCAAAAACTATGCCTTGCAATTGTAATTTGTCTTTTGACGGCTTTTGGAATACCCATAGATCCACCTTCTTGTATCACCATAGAATATAAAATGCATTTCTCCTCAGGATTTAGCAACTTATGTGTGTTACCTTTAGAAGATTTAGCATATTTGAAAAATTAAAAATGCGTGTCTCTTCAGGATTTAGCAACTTATGTGCATTACCTTTAGAGGATTTAGCATATTGAAAATTTGAAAATGTGTGTCCCTTCAGGATTTAGCAACTTATGTGTGTTATCTTTAGAGGATTTAGCATATAAATTAAAAAATATAGTACAAGGGAGACCCTATATATGCCCCCCTCCTTATCGTGGTTGTCTACTAGACATGATAAGGAAGAGAAAGAGAATACCAACTTCACAACGTAAGAAGATATCCTATTTAACAATAATGTATACTATATTCTTAGCGAAGGGTATTGACCCCCACATCCAAGAGTATAGATAATCGTGAAAAGGATATGTCACTCATGGAAAAAGGATCCTCAAAGAAAGAGATCTTATCAAAAAGACCCCCACCATAGAGGAGTGTTTTTTAGATAAAATATCATCTTTCAAAGATAAACTAGGGGGGAACAAAGATTCAATCATCAAGCCCCTTGCAACCAAGAGGAAGAGGAATATTTGAAATGAGGGAAATGACTCTAATCACCAAAGCAAGGGCAAGAGTTTATAAAGAACATAATTTGAAAAATAAAGGAGAGGTGATGACCTAGGACAATAATCTCTCATAAATAAAAGGTTATCCATGGTCACAACATTTGTTAGTATAATGAAACAATATTACCAGATAAACAAATTCCACTAAGCTAAGGAAAGAAGATCCCTAGACAAAGAGAAAGAAGGGATAACCTTGCCCCCCAGGGATGAAAGAAAGGGATACCTTTGCAACACAAATGTGTTCTAGAAAATATATCTTGAATATAGAATAAAATCTATGGATGATTATAAACATAATGCAAAGACCATAGAGAAGAAGGAAATAAGAGTAGGAAGAATACCAATTAAGCTTAGGATATGATATATATCAAGAGCCCAATGGATCCTAGAAGACTGAATTTCATGCTTCTTTCCCCCCAGTCATGAGACAAGAGGATAAAAGAGCTATATTATGGAAAAGTCAAGGGGTTTCTCCCTATCAAAGTTATGAAGGAATTGTAAAACTGCACGAGAGTGAGATATAATTTCTAAAGTAGCTCTTTCTCTAACATATAACTTGAAATGCACACAATCAACAAGTAAATGTGTATTACTATAATGAAAAGGATATTTATACTTAGATAGAGCATCTTTCACATAAGGTCTAAGTATTTCTTTCTTGGAATACATCAATTGAACATACACCTTCATAGATACATCTTGAGGAGTATCAGGGTAATCTAATTTAGGTGTAGGAAGAAGAACATGAAGAGGAGGAAAACAATCAAAATCAACTACCTTGAATTGAGATTGCGAACATCCAACGCCACACATATCTTGTTTAGGGGGTATATGAACTGGATATTTAATACCATGCTCGTGAACACCAAGCCCTAAACCTTTATAACCTTGTTTAGTCACCATATTATATCTTGTAGTGTACATATCATGTAAATCTTCGACAAGAGGTGACTGTTTGTCATGTTGATGAGTAAATGTTGTATAGGGTGTAATAATAGGTTTAGATGAAGTTTCTTTACCCTTTCCCTTAATATCATCGTGGATCAGAGGAGAAGGTAAATCAAAGAACTCTTGCACATCTGCATCATGAACAATAGCTTGAATCCCATCATAAGTATGAGAAAAACTAGGATTAGCAGATGGAGATTTAGGCATATTAGGTATCGGATTAGGATTAGGAAGATTAAGAACCAAAATAGGATTAGGAAGGTTAGGAACCAAATTAGGGATGATAGGATTAGGATTAGGAAGATTAGGAGATGGTGTATCATCTACCCAATTTTTCACATAATCCAAAAGAGTAATAAGCCTGCCACATAAATCTTTAATGAAAGCTTTGAAAGTAGGAAGACTAGTATCGGTCAATTTCACAAACGCATAAGCAAGGGAAAGATGAAGGGTAACCAACATAATGAAATGAATGATACTCTCATAAACATCATAAGTTTGGTAAAGAGATGCTAAGAGGAGAATAATAAAGAAAATAAGCACACACCAAAGCATCTTAAAAATCTTCATAGCAAATGAAATGCAAGAAATATTTTTGTATTTTGCTTTATATGTTTTTTTTTAAATGCAAAAGCTAATCTAACAATTGGGCATCGAATTCCACAAAAGATAGGGGGTAAGCATGTCGGGTTCACCAAAATGTAAGATATAAAAATAATGTGGGGGGGAGGTAGGTATTAATGTGATTGAATATGTAAAGATATGAAAATGGGAGTATGGAAAATGTTATGGACATACAAACTTAATAAAACAAAGATACTTATCTTGAAGAGAGGCAGATTCAAAAATAACTATTTTCTAATATGTGTGCTCAGTTTCAGGAGATTCTACAATATGAGCTGGCCTGGAAATGCAGAGATAGAGAAAACCCAGAAAACTTCTATCTTTCTGAACAAGGTCAACCTTGACCTCAGGATCGGGGTAAGATCTTACCTCGGGGTACAATCTTGATCCCCACTAAAAGTCAAACTTGACCTGAAACAACTCTGACAAAAATTCTATTCACAGATCCTAGAAGTTCATAGAAAAGGGTATCCAGATCTATTATGATATTCATCATCCCGCACCTGTACCTACAAGAAAAATGGTTTTGTTGTTGGGATGAGGGGTTTGCTTTGGTCAAACCCTAGTTTGGAATCAACCTTAATAATAGAATTAAAATAGAGAATGCTAGCAAGTAGTAGAAGTAGATCTAACAATGAAGCTATGATATTCGATAGATATGCAATTTTATTTGAAATGTAAACAAGTATGTTGATATAAAAGCTTGGACTCAACAATGTAAATCAAAACCTCTATGAATGTATGCTTGGAATCCACCTTGAATAATGAATAGATCTTGAAGATGAACAAAGGATCTTGAAGGAGGATCACACCATCATGATGGATAGATCTATGGTTTGAATGATGAATCTTGATTGCTTGAACCAAATCCCTTCAAAGGCTTGAATGCTTGAATCCTTGATCTTCAATGGAGAACTTGAATGCTTGAATGGATGAAGATGACTTGACTGATTCCTTGATTGAAAATTCTTGCTTGATCTTGGAGGTATCCTTGAAAGTTTGATGTATTGAGCATAAAGTTTCTTGGTGAATCATGGATCATTTGGTATCTTGAGAGATTATGAAGATGAGATGGAGAAAATGAGAGAGGAAGGCTTCCTTTTATAGTGATCTAGGGCACAAAATTCTAGAGGGGCCAACATTGGGGAATTAAATTCCAATTAAGCCTTAACCCATAGAAATGGACCTAAATTAGATACAATTTAAGGGTTTACCATTCTGACACCCGAAACAGCCGACCCGGAAGTAGGACAACAAATCTTTCTGAAACCTGACATCCGGAGATCATGGAACCTTGAAATTTGAACCTGGGGTCAAGGTCGAGGTCAACTTTGACCTAGGTTAGATTTGAGGTCTACTTTGACCTAGGTCAGAGTCAAGGTCGACTTTGACCTAGAAAGTCAACCTTGACCCTGAGGTCAAATATCTTAGGATCTTAGTCCAGAATGCCAGGAAAGTGCAAAAATCAAGTGGAGACAGGGGCAGAGTGAGGAGAAAAGCTAGATTCAAGCAAGGGACCTACCCAAGGCATTTGACATGACCCCACACTACCTACTCAAAGGGCTAAACCTGTCTTAAATGTAAGTGCTTCCATTTTCCGATGATACACTTATAAATCTATTATTAAATCTGGTATCTTATCTAATTTAAATCACTTATCTCTAACTATATTTTATCTTCTACATTTGCTTTGGCTGTTGTTTTGTTTAAATTAATATCTTTTTAAAAGAATAAAATGTTTTGAACAAAAAAACAAAAATGTCGGTGTCCCAGCATAAGGTGGGAACAATGAGTAAAAATAGAGCCATTTCAAAATAGCTTGCAATAAATTAGCAAAGCCAACAATTACAAACATAAATCTTTGCCAGTCGCTTTATTCATTTTTTAATTTCTCAACATAAATGAGATGATTATAATTTCTTAATGTCAGTGTAATCTACAAAGAGTAAAACCACCAGAGATATTTTTCATTGCTAGAAAATACCTTGTAAAACAGATTCTTCTGGATTAAAATTTTTAGTTGTATATTTAAATTAAATTCAAAAGGAATCATCCCCAAAACTTATTATTTGCACAGATCATTGAATGGAAAGAAAATTTAACAAAATGTTTGTTTATTAAAACATTTTTTTTTGGTCTTACCTTTTCTCTATCACTTTGGCTGGGAATTTATTAGCTAGTTTGAAACTACCTCCATCTTTAGTAAAAAAAGAAATATTAATACTTCTGATGAAACGTTTTAATTAACAAGTTCTTTGAAATGTTTTTTTTGCTATACATTTGTTTCTGCAATCAAACATTTATGCATGAAACATTTATTAAATTTGAAACTTGTATAATTAAATTGAATTATGAGATTACAAGTGTCATTTGATTGCAATATGCTTCTCTAAGACTGATATCATTTCTCCTGTCAACATTTTTTTTCTAATATTTCTCTAGTGGTTGTAGGCATATCTTTTGATCTTTCCCTTGCAGCTCATTCTGATTAATTCTGAGATTCCATTTTCTTTGCAAATCTGTGTTTATCCATATTTAGTTCTAGTTTGAACATTTCTTTCAATCTTTGACTCATTTCAATCTTTGTCTCATTTTTAATTTGGGCAAATCTTTTATTTCATATTAATTCTTGTTTTATCTATTTTAATTCATTTAATTCTTAGTTTAAAATTTAATTCACTTATTATAATTATTCAAGTTTAACTTCTTATTAATTTTATCATAGTTTTGGTTTATCAAACTTTTTGTTTATATAGTTTTGTGTGAACAAATCAAAGTTATCTATTAAATATTGTTCCATATATCTATTTATTCGCTAATTCACTCTTAATATATTTTTTTTTATCAATTCTAGCTCATTTTTTTAAGCATTTAATAAAATTTTAATTTTCCTTAAATTTTCAATCTATTCAAGTCCATAGTTAATCTCATTTTGATATCGTTGTCTTGCTACTTTCATCATATCTACTCCAATTCTAGAAATTAAACTAAATAGTTCTGCCTATCATCAATGGAAAACTCATGTCTCCTTTCTATTCCATTTTAAACATTTTCTTGAAGTTGCCACAGATGCGTCTCTTGAACTAGCCACCACTGCTACTCAAACTGTCAAAGATGCATGGCAAGTTAAAAATGAAGAAGCTCTTGGATTGATTGGTATCTCATTTTTTCCCAATCTTTATGTCTTAATTGGACACTATACCAAAGCCCATCAAGTGTGGAACATTCTACAACAGACGTATGATAGCTCATCCTAATCTCGTAAGATTCAACTCCAAGACAACTTGGAGGACTTAAGGTATACTGATTTTAAAAATATGGATGAATTCTTACTCAGGTTTGATGCAACTAGAACTCAATTAATTTGTGTTAATGTTACTTTAACTGATATTAGACTAATTACTATTATCTTAAAGAAATGTCTTCCTAAACAGTTTCAACAATTTATCACTAATATTCATTCACAACTTGCTATTTCTATTTTAGCTCCTCTTTTAATTTATGCTACTTTTCAAAACTTATTATGTCAAGAGGAAGCCAAGTTGTTGCAATTTGGTACTATTAAATCTTTTGAACATTCCTTTGTATCTAAAACTCAAAATCAAAATAATAAGTCACATACTAATCATCATAACAATAATTATTCCAATAGCAACAATAATTATTGTAACAATAATCATCATAATAATGGTTATCATAGTAATAATAATCGATCCCATTGCAACTATTGTGGGAAAGATGGTCATGTGATCAATAAATATTTTAAGAAACTCAAACATGAGAGATTGTCTACCCCTACTAATCAAACATCTTATAATAATAACTCTCATCAAGCTTTTGTTTCTCATTATGGGGTGTTTAATCCTCACTATGATGATACTACCATTTGGGATGAACCTTATGATGAAGGCTATTCTTGGAATAACCCTCTAGATTACTATCTTCCTACATGAACAAATTTAATTCAAAGTGATACTATGGACTCTCCTTATGATGCATTCCAATTTGATGATTCTTGCCCCCATTTTGATAATATTGTTGAACAAGAAGAGGAAATTATCTCTAACTTTCTTAATGTTACCTTGCCTTCTTTTGATTATCCTATTAAAGATATGTTCATCACTCAAGATGAAATTCATGATGAAGGTACTAATCCTATGATTATTATGGAGGTTAATGATAATGATGCTTATATTAACTCTCCTTTTGATGTTTCATATTATGATGAACACGTTACAGATTTGTTTTATGCAACTGAAGATTGTATTTATGATTATATGACTCATGATTCACAATTTGATTTTGATTTCCAAAGTGTTACCGATTCAACACTAGGAGATCCCAATGATGGGAGATCTACTAGTGATTTTTTTCTTATTGCAGGCTCAAGTGTTGATCCATTTCCATCTCTATTTTCTATTGGAAATGAATATTCAGAATGTACACATGCACCTAAAGCAATTCTATGGAATCAAAGAGTATCTAAAGATTTGGGTCCTACTCTACAAGCACACACACCTTTATTTTCTCAAAGTGCTATTCACTTTGGCAAAAGTCCTATGTACCATTCAAGCTCCAAAGCACAAGTTGAAGAAATGAAAGATGATCCAGCCAACGACATCCTAGTGAAGACTCTTTCAAAAGAAAAATCTCAAAATCATTGTAAACATTTGGGTTTGATACCTATTGATGTAATCACCCCAAGTAAATATTAAAGGGGGGTGGTAGAAATTAATATTTCCTTGGTGAAAATATGTAATTAAAGGATAAATCAAGGTGTCCTATATTGTATTTGTCCTCTAGTCCAAGTAGGAGGACATGCCACTTTTTTGTAATTCCTTTAATAAGGAAATTAGATATTCCTCCTTAAGAGGAATATCACACTTGTCACACACACAATATGAATGTGGTATTCTTTGGAGATGGGAGTTACATGCAAACTCCTCCACTCATCTCTACTTAAGAGATGCCTCTCACATGCTTGCTTAATAATCTTCTTTATCCTCTCACTTCTCCTTCATCTCTCATTCTTTCTCTCCATATTGTAATGAGCTTTGTGCTCCATTTCTTTCTTCTTCCTTAGGCTTTAAGCCTCATTCATATAATTCACAAGGAGTTTTTCTTTTCTTTTCCCCTTTCAAAATATTTGAGTTCTTATTGTTCTTGGAGCACTTTGGTGATATTTTGGATTGATACTTTGAAGATATCTCTCTCTCTCTCTCTCTCTCTCTCTCTCTCTCTTGGTGAACTTGGTAAATTCCTTTCATACACTCACACTTGGGTTCTTTCCTTTTCTCTACTACTTTTTATTATTATTTCTAATAGTAAACTTTAGAAAAAAAATTATTCATCAAACTTAGTCTCATGTTCTAGGTTAATCTCTCTTGGGTTCCTTGGCGGGGTGTTACAAAATATCAAATAAGTTCTTACTAATGTTTAAAAAAAAATTAGTTTCTTTTCTTGCACTTTAGACCTGTTCCTTATCGGTTCCCTGGCGGGGATAGTAACTTGGTATCAGAGCCCTAGGTTTCTACACTGGGAGCTCTAGTATCTATTTGCATTTAACTTAGTCATGTCTTCTCATTAATTAAAAGTCAAATAGATGCCCATACTTAGGTTGTATCACTCTTCCAAGATGCCTTCCATCACCTGTGGAAGAGCTAAGGAGGGGGATCAAGATTCTTTCTCTTCATCTCGACAAGAAAATTCCCACAAGGAAGAACAAAATCAAAGTAATGACTCTGAGGGGTCTCAAATGAGACAACTTTGAAAGTTGATTTTGCAAAGGCTAGACACCATAAAAAGAAAAGTGAATCCTAAGGAAGAAAACCATTCTTACCATAATGATAGGGATAGAGATATAAGCCCTAGATTGTCACATTGGGAACCTTGGAGCTCATACTTGGCCTATTCATAATACTTGAATATATTGTGTTTCTTCTTTTGATATTTTCCTTATGCTAACAAACTTGAATACTAGACATAAAAGATATGTTTTTTGTATTTCCACTGTATTATTTTACAAGAGTACACCTTTCTTCAAGAAATGATTTCCTAAATAGATTACTTTTGTCTTGTATTGTAAGATCCAGGTGGTTCAAATAGATGTATTTATAAAATAGATATGAATTCCTGATACTTGGGTGTCGTCTTCTTATTGTAATCCTAGTTCTAGAATATATCAAGGAATTGTAAGGTAATTTGTTTTGTATTCAATCTTATCTCTGGATCCTATCATGCTATCATAAATGTTTCCAAAATAGTTTCCAAGTTGATTTAAAAAGTTAAATGCTTTACTTTCCTATAAATGCTAGTTAACTTTGTGATTTGTTTGATTATTTAAGCTAGTTAATGTGAAATTACAAGTTTGATTTGAAGCATTTTATAATTATACCAAGATTAAGACATGATTATATGGATAATCATGTTTCTAGGACTGAAGGGGCTATAGTATTGCATGATTATAAAACATGTTTAGTACATTCATATAAGAGTTTGAAATATGTTATTCCTTCCTCAAGACCTTAGGAATTTACGAATTTATATTGTCTTTGAAAATAAAATAACATGTTGAAATTAGGTAACTTTTGATATTTCATATATATGGTTGGATTAAGAAATACCACCCTCTCATATACCTTCTTAAAGTAAGAAATTGAAAAGAAAAGAGAGAATCTATTGTTGAAATAAAATGTGTCTCTCCCTTCTTTTCTCAAGGAATACGTTTAAAGGACTAAATTTCATGGGAACATTAATGTGTCATTAAGAGGAATGATCTTAGTTAGAGGAAACCCTTGGGTAAAAGACCTATGTCCCCAAGGATATGTAATAAACAGGACTGTAATATACAATTTATTGAAAGGAGAAGTGTTTTTTTACATAAGGTAAGAATTTTGAATTATATGTAATCCAAGTTAGTGGTGTAAGTTAAACTAATGTAAATCACCAACTATAAGGGAAGAGTATAATGCTAAATATATGAATTATTGTAAAAGAAATAGACTACTTGTCTTACAAAATTAAAGTAATGTTTTCCTTAAAATAATTCTTAGTAAGTGTACCTTGTTGCTAGATGCCTAGTAAGGGAATTAGGATCTTAGATGACTATTTTAGTAATTAGACACTTAATTGGCATTCAATGTGTGAAATATAAGTTGAAGCTAACAACATTACTAGTATAAAGACATGATGAGTCATTATGAAATGGATAGCTATATGTTTATTGGAGTAGATTTAAGTTAAACTTTAGATCTTTCTTAGAAAGGAGATATTAGAAGAATATGTATACTTATGTGATGCTACACGAGTCATACTGATGATGCATATAAGGATAATAATACATGTGGTTACTCCTCAAATATGCTCCTATTGAGATAACTATGAAATTTATGTGCAAAAGGCTAGTGGGTTGAAAGTGTTGATGAAAGATTTGATTGAATAAAAGGGTAACTGTATGATTCATGTATCTCTCTCTCTCTCTCTCTCTCTCTCTCTCTCTCTCTCTCTCTCTCTCTCTATTAAAGAATCTATGTCTCTTTTTGAAAAATAGTAAATTCAAAAAAACTTTTCATATTAATGTTAGAATTAGATATACTCATAAGAAACTGTATGACTTATTATGAATTTTAGGGATATGAAACTAGCTATGTAGCTAGTTAATAAGTAAGACTTGAGATGAAACTCTAGCTTAAAGAATCATGTTGAAATTCCTTAGAATTCTCTTTATGAGTATGGATATTATTTGATGGATATAATACTAATAATTATTATAGTAGAATCATAAAAGGTATCTTAGATTACATTCTTTGAAGAGGGTGTGTATTCAGTCTTACATGTAAGTTTGATGTTAGTTATTCTCCTATAATATATATTTTAGGGTAAAAAGTAACTTTTTTTCATCAAAGAAATCTATTTTTTTTGTCTCATCTGAAAGGTTACTCACAAAAATATGTGTTGATGTATGTGGCCAAATTTGAATATTTGTAATATTTTAGTTTTAAAATGTTTACAAAGGTAGATGTATAATAGTAGTATCTTATGTACTCCCATTGAGAAAGAAATAACCCCCATATCAATTTTGTATTTAGTTCAAAGCATAAATTTTGGACCCAAATTCTTAATTGCAAGTCACCTTTGGGAATTTTTAAATAAGTCTTATTATTGGAAGAACTCCTAACTCTTGAGGTGTAAAGGCTACCTAATATATCAATGTTAGACCAAACTAGAAATATTTGCAATATTTTTACTATTATGAATGATCAATAGCTTAGTAATTTATGACTTCCAGGAGTAAGTCAAATCTTAGGGAGGGATGATGTAATGCCCCTCTGACCCTAACATGTCCTTGATATTATCATTGGAATTTAGGAAGTGTTATATGTGATTGTATGCTTATTTTTATAAGAGAATGATCCTTCTTGAGGAGTTTTCTTAACCCAACTCTCTTCCAACCACTATAACTTCACATTCTAATTTGGGAAATGATAAATATTGTATAGGTATGTCCCTTTATATCTTCTTATGTGTCAGTGATATTTTAGGACCTTGATGTGAAGGGATCACCTGATAGATCTATATGTTTCTTTATGAGATGCTCATTATCAATGTTTATGATTATCTCTAGTTAATTGGTTATAATCACTTAAGGGTTAATTGTGCTACCCACTCTAATGATGCTACTTGTTATACTTGAGACTATACATGATTGTGATATTTTAGCATTGTGGACTCTATGTTTCCTCCATACTAGACTTAGGTGATGATACCACAATTGCATGAGAGGATACTAGTAGACTTAGAGCTGCATATCCATATTTATTTGTAGGCTAGTAGGGTCAAGCCTTATTCTATGGGGGAAAGAATGAAACACTCACTCTAGTACCCTAACAAGATTATTACATTTAGTATGATAGAATCTATGTTTGGTTATTCATATTTGATGATGAGACCTTTTGAGCATATGCTTGATTAATAAAACTGGTTTATGAAAGTTAGTAATTGATTTACATTATCAATAGGACATTCTTCTTATATATATATTTACATGATGATATTATTGTTACCCTCATATTTTTCCTTGCTCTCGGGTTTGGTCTTTGTCAATAAAAAGGTCTATGTCAAAGTTGAACTTGAACCTTGTTAGGTTCAAGTTCAAGTTCAAGATCCATTGGAAGTTACTAGTATATCCCCGTTCACAAGGTTACTGGCTTTTGATATGTCAGCTTTTGAAAGTTGAACCTGAACCTTGAACCTTGTCAAGTTCAAGTTCAAGTTCAAATGTAAGGTCCAAATTTTAGAATATTATGGATTGGTTATTTATTTCATAAGAAAGTCTCTTTTCAAAAGCATCATTACCAAATTAGAATTGTTGGAAGTTTCCCATGCGAAGTCATCAGATTTGATGGGATAATATAGGCATGTCATAATATGATGTATGACAGCTGGTGATGTAGTACACAAAGGGGTCATCATTGTAAAGAGTGTTGTAATCAGGAAACATTATTGGGAGATAATGAGAAGAGCTTAATGTGTCACATCAATGACCTCTTACATAAATACATTTATTCCTTTCATCCTATACAAATCTATCCAAGATTTTTACCAGCCTTGTTAATAAATTGAAGCCTTTATTAGCATTTGATTATCATTTTATTTCAATGGAAGGGAGCAGTGGAATTTGTGGTAAGGGAATTGTAGAGAATTTGTGCACAATTGACTGGTGAGTTATACTCTTTTCTACAGCTTTCAATTTGTAAAGAAAGATTGTTACTATATTTTGTGAAGTTTCTCTTCTTTTATGTTAAAATGCCTCTTTTTTGCCCCAAGCTTTTGAAATCCGAAAGCAAAAATCACTTACTAGTCTCTCTCCCAAACATTTGTGACACTTCCCTAGTTAATGTCACTCTAGTAGAATTGTGTGAGAGGGTTAGTAATGTACCAGAGGGATATTTTTCTAAAAAGCTGGCTGGAAGAGGATTACATGCCCTGAGCTTGTGATAGAATGCGCAAATAAATATGATGCTAAGAGTAGATGCATTAAAGATTCCTCAGGGGAGATTTTAGTAAGAATCAATCAAGAAACGCTCATAGAGGCTCTTAAAATCCCTTATAGAGAACCCTATGAACCCTAGACTTTCATAGAAGTGACCCATGTATATGAGAGAGATAAGAAAAAATATAATTCTCTTATTGCTCAAAGCTGGTTGTCAAAGCCGAAGAAGGGAAGCTCACGGTTTTCCAAACCCTTGACAATTGAACATTTCCGTAAGGAAATTACAAATATTGTTTTACTTTTGAACAAAGTTAAAGGAAATGAGCATGCCTTCTACTGGGTAAGTTGGTCTTTGAGCTACGTGGGAAGGAAAATAGTAGACTCACAAAGGAAGCTATGCAAGTGGTAAATGTTTATGGGTGCTACTTTACCCAATTTCCTAAATTCACCTATATTATGGCTGGGGAGTTTGATGAAGTGCCTTTGAGATTGCCTAGATACTGTTTAGACAATGTAATTTTGATGGAAACTTACAAGCAACTAGTTATTATTGAATGAAAGTTTGGAAGTTCCAAAAAATCCTTAGGTGTCCTATTTCCAATTGAATTGGGCTACTATAGGTGTAAAAGCTTCCAATATGCCTTATAAATGGAACATGAACTTCATGCCTTAAACTTAAAATCTTACATCCCTAGAGCCAGTTTTGACTATAGAGGTTTTTCCAAAACAAACTTGAATGTTCCTTCCAAATTCATGTATGTTCTAGAACTTGAGGATTATTGGGCTAATTTATCGGATGATCTAGAAGTCAGAAGAAGATTGTGGTACATGATGACTTTGAGGTAGGTTGTCACTTTTAGGGTTGACTTGGATATAGATGGCATCGAAGAGGATGAAAATGTGGACGTGCTTGATCCTCAATATCTTGAGCAAGTTGAATCTCTTCCCATCCTAGAGATTGATTGGACAAAACTACAAGAGGATAACTTACAATCTATGATAGCAAATGTGATAAGAAGGATAAAAAATTGGCTTCAGGAAAAGAAACCTCCTAAGATTATTTCTTAGTCCTCAAGAAAATAAGTGAAATCAAAGAAAATAAATTCCTTGAAGAAAGCTTCTATTTCAACTAATCATGTTGTTGATAAATTTGTGTTGCAGGTAAACTTGAACTTGAAGTTGAACCAATTAGCCCAAAAGTTCAACTTCAACTTCAAGTTGAGCCTACCACACAGATGACCCATTAAAGTAGATGGATAAAGAAAAAAGAAATGGAACCTGTAGTGAATTATAGTGTTGTGATAGACTTGGATTCTCTTGAAGCTGAACAAAAAGAAGAGTTAGTTCCAGATTTCAGTTCGCCTAGTATGTTTGACAATCAACAGGTTCAGGGTAATATAGATAAAACTCCAATGGATTCCCTTGCTCTTCTAAGCAGCCATGAGACACCAAAGAAAGCCACCATAGCTCCAAAATGGTTGGAAAATTCTATTCCCAAGAAATGTAGTGTCGTGTCATTATCTTTGTCAATTGAAGATGTGGTAAGTAAATGCTTGGGTAAAACCCCAAGGGTCAAAAAACCCAAGACAGAATCTAGAATTGGGTTCGATGAGGATACTGGCCATTGGGTGGTAGAGATTGCTAAGCTAGTTAATTGTAAAGGGAATGAAGAAGTCTCTACATAGGATTATCAAGTGTCAAAGATCAACTTGGGGAAAGATAGTAGAGCAGCAAATATGAGGATATTCGAAGTCTCAAATAGGAAGATCTCTAACAGAATATGGAAGGACGCCAAAGATAAAAAAGAAATGAAGGAAGAAATGAAAAATATGGCTCAATACATTCATGCTATTCAGAATCCATAACCTCTTCCATTGAGTGAAATACCAGCGTCAATCATTGTAAAGTCTCCAGTCAACCAAAAATTCCTGGATCAAGTGTAGAGAAACAAGGCAGTTACCAAAACATTTGAAAACTGGATTGAATATGTTAAATATGAAGCCATCAAACACTTAGGCTATTCAAATGGATCCCCAAAGGAGGCCAGTAACCTTATTAAAAAGGTTGAAGAAAGTGTTGAAAGCTGAAAAAATAAAAAGGGAAGCTGGGTAAAGGAAATCCAATGGATGGAAGAACTTCAAGAATACAGCCTACAAAAGTTTCTTGTTGAAAGACCAGTACTAGGTTTGGACGACAAGACCTTATATGTACTGAATGAATGCATTTATTGGAGGAATGAAGCCATGGCACAAGGAATTTTTGAAGTCAAAGATCTACTTAAAGAGCTAGAGATAATAAAGGATATAATCCTAAGTGATATTGACTGGATTGATAAACAATGTTCTGAGGCAAAGGAATAACTAATCATACTAGGTGAGAAGGTCATCAAAAATGTTTGAGTAAGATTTGGTGAGCTCAAAGAAATGAAAATGTTGACTGTGCAGGATTTTTCTAAGGTTACACACATGGAATCAATGCTCTTGATCCAACAGAAGCATCTAGAAATGAACGATGGGAAGGTTGCAAAAATATGAAAGGACAAGGAAGTATGTAAGTAGAGGATTTCCTATCTCAGGCTGCCACATCAACAAGTCATCTTCGCATTTATTTCCGCATATGAGAACTGGAAAGCAGCTCAGTTGGTCTTAGCCTTGATGCACTAGTACATTTTGCACCATTTTTTGACACATAATTGGTCGAAGTTTCTACCTAACGCGGTCGAGTGGTCGATCAACTGGTTCATCACTATTATTTGCATCAAAATATCAACCCATTGCTACAACAGTCGAATGATCGATGCCAATATTGGTTGAAAATGAGGGCAATCTAGGCCGAAAATAACATTGGCAAGTGTTAGTGTATTGGTCGATCTTTCAACCAATATAAATTAATATTGGTCGAAACCTTTGGTTGCTCTGACCAGGATGCCAAACTCATGATGGTCATATTTTGACCACATTTGGTTGAAATATTTAGTGGCTCCAACTAGGATGCCAAACTCGTGATGCCAAATTTTGACATAGAATAGTCGATTTTAGACCAGACTTTCGACACATTTGGGTTGAAATTTTGACAAAACGTGGAGTATTTAAAAAAATTGATGATAAATATCCAGACTAATCACCAATGACATCCTGATCGGTGATTAGTCTAGATATTTATCTTCAGGTGTCCACACTCATTCTACTGCTTGTTGCTAGCAGGTCCATGCTCATTCTATTTTCTAGACTACTTTGGGCTCTAGCAATCCATCTGCTCTGCTCTGCGTGAAACTGTGGGTTTTTTCATTTTGTTTGAAATATTTGAGAGATAGGCTCTAACTGGTGATCCATGAATTGGTAGAGCTTCCTCTTAGACACCCACAACTCTTCAAATCTATTAGTGTGAATCCCCCAAAGGTTATTCTGCTCTATGGGCCTCCTGGTTCTAGGAAAACCTTAATTGCTAGGGTAGTGGCAAATGAAACCTTAATTGCCCATGGTGAAGTTAAGAGGAGAATTGTTTCTTAACTTCTTACGCTTATGGATGGACTTAAATCACGTGCCCATGTTATTGTTATGGGAGCAACTAACTAACCAAATAGTATTGATCTAGCACTCAGAAGGTTTGGAAGGTTCAACAGGGAGATTGATATTGGGGTTCTGGATGAAGTGGGCAGGTTGGAAGTGCTTCACATCCATACAAAGAAATATGCCTGAAGAAGTGTCAGTGATGCTGATATTCAAAAGTATCAAGCCTTTGCACAAACACTACAACAATCTCGAGGCTTTGGTTTTGAATTTTGATTTCCTGGTGCTTCTGCTGGTGCTTTGGATGTATGTGCTACAACAGATAATAAAGATGATGAAGACTTATACAGTTAGGAAACTTAGTACACAATTGTCATCTTAATGAAGTGACAAATGTGTTTGTTCTAGCAGGGACCTTTCGCTGACAAATAGCCAATGTTATTCAATTTGCCTCCGGCTTTTTCTTGTATGAGTTTTATCTGTTCATATGTTTGAAAGTTTATTTAGTTTATCAGCCCTTTAGCCTAGGACTTACTAACTTGTAATTCTTTAGAGCAATATTAATTGTGGCAAGGAAAATTAGCTATGGAAACTTTTTCTCAAGTGGTAGATAATGCTACGAAAACCTTGGTTTTAAAAAAAAAATCATTCTGGAAAATATTCTATACTAAATCAATTCTAGTACAACAAAGAAAGTCTAGTTCAACTAATTCTGACTGGTGATTTGTGGATTGGTAGAGCTTCCTCTTAGATGCCCACAACTCTTCAAATATATTGGTGTGAAGCCCCAAAGGGGTATTCTACTCTATGGGCCTCCTAGTTCTGGGAAAACTTTAATTGCTAGGGTAGTGGCAAATGAAACCAGTGCCTTCTTTTTCTGTATCAATGGACTTGAGATCATGTCAAAGTTGGTTGGAGAAAGTGAAAGCAATCTCTAGAAGGCTTTTGGGGAGTCTGAGAAGAATGCCCCATCCATTATATTTATTGATGAGATATTACAGATATTTTTCAGTGGGCTCTAGCAATCCATCTGCTCTGCTTTGCATGAAATTGTGGATTTTTTCATTTTGTTTGAACTATTTGAGAGAGAGGCTCTGACTAGTGATGCATAATTGGTTTGCATGTTTATAGCGTGGAAGCAGTGTTGGGGATGTTGGTGCTGTGCTAATAGAGTCCTTAACCAGTTGTTGACGGAGATGGATGGTATGAAAACCAAGAAAATAGTTTTTATTATACCTAATGGCATTGGCCTATTATACCAAAGGATTCAATGGAGCTGATATTAAGGAGATTTGTCAGCGGGTGTAACGCCCCGCCAGGGAACCCAAGAGAAGTTAACCTATAACTTGATACTAAGTTTGGTGAACATTTTTTTTTTAATAGTTAACAAACAAGATACACAATAGTGCGAAAGCAATTACCATTTATTCACATTTCAACAACATCCAACAAAGATTACAAAACTCGAGGGTCCCATGACGTAGAATTACTTAAGAACAAAATAAAACAACTAAAGAAAGATAACAAAAGATTCCATAACATGAATGATACAATTACAGCTTACATCATTAAAACAAATCTCATGGACAACCATGATAATAAATAAACTGACATCCACTGCACATGTCGCAGGGTATGTAATAATAAATCTAACATAAAAGTACAATGTCCATATTAGGTATCACATGCGATACTCTAGTATAGGACTACAATAAAGAAGTTATGATAAAAAACCAACAATGAAGAACAATGAAGAACCAAGAAGGCATCCAACTGCAGAGTATCCATAGCACCGGCACCAGGACGTCGAATCTCAAATGGTAAAGAGTCACTACCACTCAACCTCGTGAACCTAAATGGTCCACTCCCACCGTGCTGAGGAGATAACCACAAACCCCAATCGGATGGCCAAAACCAAACAAGGATAAAACCACTGAGCAAGGAATCCTAGAAGCTCTCTACTCAAGGTACACAATAATACAGTGAAAGGAGAAACACACTAATACAGAGGCATAACAAAGAACTCAGAAGATGACTTAAGCTACATGCTATGGGAGTGTCATCACATGTCTAACTACTTGAGTTACCCTGGACTGGTCACTCTGGACCCCAGACCCTCAAGCATTGAGTTACCCTGGACTAACCACTCTAGGCCCCGGACCCTCAATACGAACCATGTGGGATTAGAATACTCTCTCTCTCAGATATGAGGAGTTCTAATCATAACCATACTCTAACTTATCTTTTTAATGAACTCTCAAAATTTTAATTACTATGTTATCACTAAATTACATAACCTACAATAGGTTACCCAGGTGCTGACCACTTCGGGTCCCGGCCCCTATTGTAAGCCACTCCCCTAAGATGCACTTAATCAATCTCCCCTAGGCTCATAATCATATAAACAACAATCAGGTATTCCACCAGGTAATCCTAGATGCAGTTTCACACATAGAAACCCAAATGATTACACAGATACCAAAAATAGATATTAACCAATAAGAGCCCATAAGATTGATTCATAGATGACATTCAGAATAAACACTCACATAAACATGATATTGAAATACAATTCGACTGATACAAAAACCCTGCCTCTGTTTCCCCTAGGCCATCTAATGCCCGAAAAACACATAATGCACAGAAATACAGTTCAAGCACGAAGAAGACACAAAGCATCATATACCACTTAAATTCATAAGAATATCCAATTCCATTTTGAACATAATTGATTTCAAGTACATATACAAAGAATCCCACTAGAATAATCAGAACATAATCATTACATTAGCACCACAATTTAGAAATTATTCCTTAGTATTGCCCTATATCTTTGACAAAATAAAAGACCCAATTTGTCTAATAATTTAATTAAATATATACCAATTATCTATACTAAATTAGGTAACCAATTAGCTAAACCAACTAGTCAAAATAAGGATAAAATACCCATAAATTAATTTCTACATTAACTCATATTGCTTCCTCAATGAGTTATAAATAAACTAAATTTCAATTATATAAATTACCAATAAAACAAATTATATATATTATATTCTAAACTAACTAAATTTAATAACAACTTAAAATTACTAAATTTAAATATTAATTAAAAATTAATAAAATAAAATAACTAACATAAAAACAAAATTTACATAAAATAAAATTTACAAAAGCAAAGTTTGTGGGGCCCGCGGCTCTTATCCCCACGGCAGTACCCTGGTACTGCCGCTGCAGTCCTTTGAGGACTGCGCACGGCAGCGCCCAGGCCTGCCGTGACAGTCCTTTGGGACTGCGCACGGTACCCTGGGTGCCGCTGAGGTGGATGGGTAGGGGACAGGTGGTCCCCGCCCACCACTAAATATTTATTTTTTTTTTAATTTTTTTTTTTTATAAATCATTTCTTTAACATAATTTCGAAAATGTATTTTTTTTTATATAAGATTTAACTTATATGCAAAGTCATATGTATATATATATTTTTAAATAAGAATTAATTTATATATATTTGTTTACTGTGTTTTCAATACACAGTCAATCTGCACTTTTTAACAGTAAATCAATACATATTATATATATATATATATATATATATATATATATATATATATATATATATATATATATATATATATATATATATATATATATATATATATATATATATATATATATATATATATATATATATATATATATATATATATATATATATATATATATATATATATATATATATATATATATATATATATTTTACAATCTTATTCACAATGAGATTCTTTTGGTAAAGAATCTATTCCTTCCTCATATCCACTTTAAGCATATACAAACAATTTATTCTTCCCATACAAATTTGCACAGTAATATATTTTTAACCAGAATAGAATATTTTGTACTAAGATTGATTTTTTTTTTGTCCTAAATTTGATTTCTCTTAAACCAGAATAAATTTATTTCATTTTCTATAGTCTAACTATTGCCCAGATTAATTTATTTTTTTTAATTTGTAGGAAAACAACAAACAATCATTCAAAGAAATTTTGCCAGAGTAACACTACAATGCCAAGTAATGATAAAATACAGAAAACAACTACACTAGGGTTTTAGAATACCCAATTCCATTATAACAAAGATCTATCAAAATTGAAAACATAGATCATTATAAATCACAGAAAGATAAACATATGTAGAAGTAAATCTAATAAACAAATCCAAGCCTACCTCAGATCCAATGCCAGATACGGAATAAAATAGAAACCCCTGTAGATATGAGAACCACATCCTCTCCAAATTCAAACACAACCTGCAGATTTGAAAACTAATTTGCAACCAGGTGTCCAATCCAGAAGCACAGAGAAAATCAATTCAACATGCAGCCACAACATTCCATAATTCTTCAAAATGCCAAACACACAAGCCTTCTCCAAAATTCCTCTTCAAAACCTGTCTCCCCAAAAATGAAAGCAAAATTCCCCTAATAGGAATTCAATTCCAACATCCAAGCAATCACAGAAGACAACTCAACAGATAACTCTGAGTTCAACTCAAATCAGAAAAGTGACTCATAAGACAACTCCTAATTCAACTCAAACTCCAAAATTGAAAGAAATTACAATTAATTAATTAAAATATATTTTAAAATGCACAACTCCACTTTGATTTTCTAAAACTAGTTGTCTTTTTGAAAACAAACTCTTTTTCTAATTTTGCACATGTTTTAATTTAAATTCAATTATTAAATAAATTAAATAATCAATGCATCACAAATTCATGCAATTAATTATTTAATTACTTAATAATATAAACAAGCATAATTCTAAATATATTCTATTTGAGCACATGTTAATAATTAAAACCTAGATTAAATAAATTAAATATTTAATACATCCTAAAGCATGCATTAAAATATTCAATTATTTAATTATACATTCAAACATAATTAAATCCAACTTCAATTAAATAATCAATTAATTCCATTTAATCAAATAATTGACTTTGGACAATATTCTAAATTACACATAGGAAAATAATTAAATCATTAATTTCAACTATAATCATATCATTAATAATCATATAAAATCACCTGAATAATTCACAAATCAACTGAATCGAACGCAATAAAATCAAGCAAACTGAAACCACATGCACAGACTCAAGAACGGGATCCACGAATTCATACCAACCAGGTGAATTCGGGTAAGGTAGTCATACTGGTATTTGTCCAACTCTAGGACAATTGGCTAGGGTTAGGGTTTGGGTCTGTGAATTATCTCCCCTCTTTACCATTGAGACGAATGTTTGTGGGCACGCTCAATCCTGCCAATTCAGGGAAGACGATGCCCTGTACCTGCGAACCTGTCATCAGAAGACATAGCATGTACATACAATATATAACAAACAATAATAGGGTACGATCGGACGTGTGGATCTCGACTATGCGAGTAACTACGCCTCCGTCCTCTACCACACAAACACATCAAACAGATACAGACACATAATCACCATACACATGCAAGTATGGGGTAAGTACATCGTATTCAATATAAAACATGTAATCTAACATCATGAAACATCATCATCTAATCTACGCATACACTTGATAAACATATAATAATAATCCTCAATCATCATTAATGAAACAATAATCGATCACATGGAAAGTGACCTAAAAGAATTCGGTCATACATCTAAAACATAAAGCAAACTAAAAAGCATCCTACGGGTGGGTATTACAGCGGGCTTGCAAGTATGCTATTAGACAAAATATTTAGAAGGTGATTTTCAATTGTGGTGGCTTTTGCAAACTAGATTTGGTTATGAATTTCTTAATGGTTTTTCTGAACTAGTTTGTTACAATTTTACATGTTTTGATTCAATTTTCCTCAACTTGTATCTTATTATTTCAATTTGTCATGTTCTATTTCCTCTACACTTTTACAAGATATTGAACATGAAAGAAAAAGAAGTGAGAACCCCGAGGAAATGGATGAGGATGATATTGATGAGGTAGCTGAAATAAAGGCTGCTCATTTTGAGGAGTCAATGAAATATGCCCAAAAAGTGTCAGTGATGTATTTGTTGTTGCTGCTTCAGATGTATTTGCTAAGATGATTTCCCCCACCAAGATGATGTGCATCCATTTTATGGAGATTTGCAAAATATTTTATATGATTAAGATCACTACAAGTTGGCCCTTGGCCAGATCAATATTGCTCGCAATCTCATTGCCAAAGTGGCCAAAGACTATGTTAGGCTGATAAAATATGGGGATTCTCTTTACCGCTGCAAATCTTTGAAGGTTGTTGCACTTGGATGGATATGTACCATTGTTAAGAGAATTGGACCGAGTTTGGCTTACCTCAAACTAGTGAGGCAACATATGGTTATGTTCTTTTTTCTATCTATTTGGTTTTCACTACCTGTCGTTCCTTGGGATATCTTGCAAGGGTTCTATAAATTGATGGTCTATATTTTGGTGGGTGTCTTGTATGGGCCTATGAACTTTTTTATCTTGTCTTTTTTCAATCCTACAACTAGATTTTGATACGTGGATTGCTTGTAAGGAACTTTGATACCACCATTTCAGTAGTTCTTCATATGATAGTTTTATGTGTAGTCCCCAGTCTAGGCTTTATTTGTAGATTTTTTATCTCAATATTAAAAGAATTAATTTAGTTAAATAAAGCTTTATGTCCCAAACACAATGACAACTACGATGTGAATTTAATCTTTCTAGAAACTAAAGAGTCAAAAAAGATAACAGATGGTTCAATATAACCTACAACTTTGTCCACGTAAGAGTTGAACTCTAAAATTTATGGTATGAAGACCTGCAACTTGCAGCTAAGAATATGATACTGAATAATTATGACTTATTTTAAAAATTTAGGAAAACTTAACCATTTCTATAGCGATTACTTAAAAAAAAGTATACCTGATCGATGACTCAATATTTGTAACCTCTCAGAAACTTTTCCTTTCCACTTCAATATCTTTCCTTGATAATTCTTGATCTCCTCAGAACCACTAGAAAGAAAAAAAGACAATAGAACTTGCCACTTTAGAAAATTGCATCAATACTTAACTTAAACATTATAGTCATGGAGGGTGTAACAAAATCTGATATGCTAATAGACAAACTCTTTTTGCACAAAATGGCATTAAGCATGGATTTTGGTTTACATGTGGTACATCAATTCCTTCATTGAAGATATTATCTATTACATTTATAATTGTTTATTTAGGTTCCATAGCACTAGCATATACACAAAAAGAATCTGTATTAAAAAAAAATGGACACTACATATATATAAAAATACCTATTAAAAAAAAAAGAGGCCACTGAGGAAAATTGCACAGGTCTCCAAAAATAAAATTACCCAACTCTTTCTCGTAAGCCAAAGACTCAGTGTGTTCAATTGCCCAGACTAGCAGTCAATTCTATGTTGAGTATATCTGTCAAGCCCTCTTGCAGTTTGAACGAATTAATTATAGAAGATAGGAACTGATTTAACACTTCACCTACTCAAAAACACAAACCAATGAAATAATCCACATTAGGCCAAGAGAGGTTGATGCATTCAATACGAGAATACTTACACAAAATGAAGTCGAATCATGCTAGACAATGACAATGAGAAGTTGACTATTGGCTCTTCTAGTTTTTTATTTGATAGTTACCTGACAATGACACATTCAAAATGCACTTATGAGAAAAGACCTAGAATGAATGAAATTGATTAAATAATGAAGGTATGTTAATTTGAGCTTCACTTGGTTTTGAGAATACTTTAATATTCTCTACTTAACAAGGCCAACCACATGAAGGTGGAAGCTCATCTGGCCTCACCCCCCCTCCCCCTAACATCAGTCTAAATTCCCTATTAACATCTAATTACACACTTCATTCATCCATTTATGAACTATAACATTCAATCAATACAATCACATAACATCCATTAATATGATATAACATTCATTAATACACAACACTAATCAAGAATTCATTAACACATAACTATATTTATTAACATGACATATAATATAATTAACTGATGAGGATATCCCAGAAATCCCTAATATAATAAATATGGTGAAGAAAAAACTAAAGAAGAGTCAATCCAAAAATTATTACTATTTTTCATGATGCTACTACTGGCCTCACCACGATGTCCATGACCAGGTAAGTGAGCAAGCAAAAAATCATGTAACAAGAACACATACATATTTTAGTTCACGACATAAAAGAGTATAAAATATAAACCTTTATTAAACTTTTTTTATAACTAAAGATTCATTACTGCTTACTTCAAAATGATGTGCTCACGCCATCAATTCATCTGTTCTCTTCAGCATCTCCTCGGTTGGATTTGCATGTTTGAAAATAGTAATAATTTATGCATTACTCTTTTTAGTTTTTTCTTCATCGTATTTAATATATTAGGGATTTATGGGATATCCTCATTTGTATCTACAACTATTGTCTCTGTTGTTGCAGGTGCTTTTCCCCTATCTGATATTTATCTTTAGGTGTCCACACTCATTCTATTGCTTGTTGCTAGTGGGTCATAGTCAGTGATTGGGAGAGCCCTGTTTTGGCACCAGTCATGTAGTACAAGCACTAGAATTGAGTTTTTTGGCACGGGTTGGGAAATTTTTGTATATCAACATGTGATAGAGTTTGGGGATTTTTTAGTATTTAAATAAATCTATGGGATGTATTTCAGAGTTCAGATATATGGGAAGAATGGCTGTGAAAAAGAAATTTCTATTTTTCACTTTGAGAAGATCTAGAGTGATTTTGAGTCACAGAGGAAATGCCCTAATCCTTCAAAAAGTGCTATTTCGATGAGTTCTAATCACTTGAGGGACAAAAAATTATCTATTGAGTTGAAAAGAAAATCAAGTGATCAATAGATAATTTTATGTCCCTCAAGTGATCATAACTCGTCGAAATGGCACTTTTTGAAGGATTAGGGCATTTCCTCTATGACTCAAAATCATTCTGGATCTTCTCAAAATGAAAAACATAAATATCTTTTTCACAACCATTCTTCCCATATATCCAAACTCTAAAATACATCCCACAGATGTATTTAAATACTAAAAAATCCTCAAACTCTATCACAAGTTGATATACAAAAATTTACTAGCCCGTGCCAAAAAACTAAATTCTAGTGCTTGTACTACATGACTAGTGCCAAAACATGGCTCTCCAAAAACTCTTTTGTTGCTTCAACTTCTTCTCCACCGTATAATGATGGTGTGAGAAATCTTTCCACTAGGATGCCCTATCCGAATACACTTCTCGCACCAGAATGGAATCCCTTTGTAATCCCTTTATTAAATTATTGAGCTTCTCTTTGTTTCGAGAATAGTTTAACATTCTCTACTTAACAGGGCCAACCACGTGAAGGTGGAAGCTCATCTGGCCCCTCCTAGGAGCCTCTTATGACCCTTTACAACATTTTAAGACCTCTAAGATGTATTCTTAGGGATCGTAAATGGCCTTAAAGGGTCATAAGGGGTCCTGGGACACAACAGCTGAGAAACATAATTGTAGGCATCATGGTCACATTTTTTTGGAGACAATGTAATTGAGTGGTATACCTAGATGATGGAGAGAAACATTTGCACCTCTGGTTCCAAGTTGTTCTATAGCCTGCAGTGTCAACTTGGAATCAGAGGAGCATAGGTTGCACTCCATCATCATCGGTATACATCTCAATTATATTGTCTCCAAAAAAATGTGACCATGATACCTACAATTATGTTTGTCAGCTATTGTGAAATCTTTTACAGTCTGGCCTTTGGTTCCTTTGATGTGTCCTACAACCTATGAAAAGTTTGAAATATGTTACATGATATAGATATAAAGATCACTAATTAGTGCATTATTACATTCTACTAGTAGTTAATACTATTGCATAGCTTCTTCTCTCATTTGCTAGTGTAATTCCTCTTTGAGTATCCCCTTTCTCCTTTGCATCCAAAATGAACTCATTCCAATCCCTCACTGGAATAAAGGGAGGATACTTGTACTTTGGGTTCTGGATGAGACTCCTTCTATATGAGTCCCTTACATTCTTAAGATGTTTGGTAGCTTTTTCTAAAATTTTCTAAAATTTTCTTTTGCTAATAATGTCTGTATTGACTCTTTTTAGTTTTTTCTTCAACATATTTATTAGATTAGGGATTTCTGGGATATCCTCATCTGTATCTACATCTATTGCCTCTGTTGTTGCAGGTGCTTTTCCCCTATCTTGAACATCAAATTGTGATAGGAATATCAGTAAAATTATCATAATAACTCCAAAACCCTAAATAAAATAACATAATAATATAACATTTTTCAACTATCTAATTTGTACAATTTCAATAAGGTTTACCATTGCTAACGAATGGGTGGGAGGAGTATCCCCGCGACCTCTATCATGTGGGGGATCCATGTCACCTACTCTTGTATTTCAAACTTCAGCAAGACTTCATACCACATAGTGTTCGTAGATTATGTTCAACTCTTGTATTGGTGGGAAAACTCTTGAAAATGCACAAAAGAGATTGCATTCAACCATGTTGTTTACATGACACATGTAGTTTACCTCCAGCCTAAATTAGTGTTGCGTACAAATCTACGGACAGTGTGTGGTATGAAGCCTCACTAAAGCTTGAAAATGATCCATGATCTTAGGAATATCATCTTCTTTCCACTCTTCTTGCCTCTCTTTTCCCATCTCATAGCTTGGGCATTGCAACATGAATCCTATTTTCCATAACTACTGATGGATCCTTAGGCATAATTGAAATTACCAAATGGCCTTCAAAGGTCAAGGAACAAATGGAATAACCAAGAAAACACTATATGTTAAATGATGTGATTGATAGCAGATTGGGGCTCACCTGAGCCATAAACATGAAGAATTATTCTAAAAAAAGATGTAAACCATATATATGTGCACTTGAGGCAAAGAGAAGTTATGTCATATCCATATTAAAATATTAGTTAGAATATGAAAATACTAAACTAACTCATTCCTGAGTTCATCTCTGCATATGGTCACAACAAAGATATGTGATTACAATACAGAGAAGGCATTGTAAAAATATAATTTTAGAATTTGCCCTAGCTTGACACGTTTTGCACTCAAATCCTTCATTGTGGATAAGTGGAGATGGCTAGATAGATGCAGATGAGTTATCATCGACCCAACTAAAGTATCTACAACCATTATTTCCCTGTGATGCCCAATCTACATTAGTTATTATAATATAATGAATAGTATTTATATTAGAAACATTAAATATATACACATTAGCAACTTTTTTTCTATTTGGGCAGCACCAAAATTGTCATCCAGGGTTGCTCTGTGTTCGTGAAGTCTTCAACACACACTGCCCACCACCACATTGATAGTTTGACACATTGACAAGAGCCATCGAGCCTATATCAATAATGCACCGCACCATCGTTACTACATTTATTATTTTTATATGATTATTTTTATATGGAATACACCAAGGAGTACCACCAGAAATATTAACCATTTACAATAATAAAAAATAAACCTAAATCAAATAGCTCATTTTTTTATCAACATGTGTAGTCTTTGTGTATATTAAAAATGAAAGAAATATCAAGTTGAAATAAAATAGTGAACAAAATAGTATTCCACATAGAGTGAATGAAATATACCATCAAAAGAAGGTGAAAAAATCCTGTCATGAAGCACAGACATAGGAAATAAAAAAGGGACAAAAGATAAGAAATAAGAAAAATCATTACGACTATAGAAAAATCATTTACACTATAATAAAAAAAAGAAACACTCTTTGTCAACAATTTTCAAAATCATTAGGACTATAGAAAAATAATTAAGACTATACAAAATCAAATTTTAGAAATGGACGGTTCTGATGCTTTGCCATTACAACAATTGAGCATTCATCATTTGGTATTGTGTATTCCATTTAAGTATGTCAACAATGTTCAAGAAATAAGAAAAATCATTACGACTATAGAAAAATCAAGTTCTAGAAATGGACGGTTCTAATATTTCTTTGCCATTACAACAATTGAGCATTCATCATTTGGTATTGTGTATTCCATTTAAGTATGTCAACAATGTTCAAGAAATAAGAAAAATCATTAGGACTATAGAAAACTCAAGTTCTAGAAATGGGTGGTTTTGATATTGCTTTGCCATTACAACAATTGAGCATTCATCATTTGGTACTTCTTGGTGTATTCCATTTAAGTTTCTTTTTGAATCCTCAAGTTGAGTTGGCCTATTTAAGGTGATAGTAGAGGGCTCTGCATCAACTGTCTATAGAATTAGAGCTTTATTTTAAATGCATTTAACACAAAAAACATTTACAAAACTGAACCAATGACATGTTTACAAAAAAGAAATAGAATGATAATAATATGCTGAAAACTTGATTCTGTTTAATACACATCAAAGGACCAGTAGGAGAGAGAGAGAGAGATAGAGAGAGAGAGACAGGAGGGGAATAACAAGGGTATTGATGCTCTACTTAGCCGTTATCTTAGAAAAATGAGCAAGAAACCAAAAAAGAAATGATTGTAATTAACATTTTTTCCTAATCATTTCTTTTTTGGTTTCTTTCTCATTTTTCTAAGGTAACAGTTAGTAAGCGGAGCATCAATATCCTCATCATTCCCCTCCTCTCTCTCTCTCTCTCTCTCTCTCTCTCTCTCTCTCCTACAACAAATGGACTTGTGATGATTTTCACAATAGTACATGTGTGGCAGGAATGCTCAAAGTACTTAGGAAAATATGAATGTTCATCATCTATTGTTGAAACAGATTTACATAAACCAATTAACTCAAAACACAAACCCTTTTTTGAATAATTTAATTTTAACTTTGGTTGTGTTAAAGGAACTATGTTGACTTTATTTTCTAGTTGTTTAACATGAGAGTTTGTAGATTAATAGGAGTTCACATTTTTATGGGAACGTATCATTCAATTGAGCATTAATGCCCATCTATATCTAGTGAGATGAACATAACTCATGTACCTCATGCTAGTGTGCTTGGATTAGACTAGACATTATCCAACCGCCTATGAGGGTTGTCACTATTATTAATTGGTGTAAAAGGAGGACCACTTGTGTGTTATAGAAATTTATATAAATACTCACTATTTGGATAATGTCTAGTCTAATGAAAAATAGTGTATACAATGTATGCAAGCACACTAGCATGAGGTACATGAGTTATGTGCATCTCACTAGTTATAGATGGGCAACTATGGCACACTAGTATTTGTGAACTCCTATTAATCTACAAACTCTCATGTTAAACAACTACAAAATAAAGTCAACATAGTTCTGTTAACACAACCAAAGTTAAAATTAAATTATCTAAAACAAATGGTGCCTTAGAGGGATAGAGGAACACTTTTCTAAAGAAGTTTGACTATTTTTTGTGAAAATGCCTCCAAGAAATGCAGGTACTACCAAGGAGATCTAGGAATTGAAGGAGAAGAACACAAGGTTGCAAGAATCTTATAATGCACTTTTGGCCAAACTTGAAGCACTGGAATCCAATCAAAGAAGAGTAGCAAATGAAGGTGTTGATAGTGAAGAAGAGGAAGAAACCCATAAGGAAGGGGAAGGAGAGGAAGAAGAGGAACAAATAGATCCTAAAGAGTAGAGGAAAATCAAGATATTCAAGGCTATGAAGATTGAGCAGCATAAGGTGAGGGGAGATATCCCTATGTATGATGGAAGTCTGAAAGAAAAAGAGCTTTTGGACTGGATTGCATCAATGGTTTCATACTTTGAAGGTGAAGAGGTACTGAAAGATCAAAGGGTCAGATTGGAAAAAAAAAACTCAAAGGGCATGCACTCCTATGGTGGGATCATGAGGAGGTAGACAAAAGGAGAATAGGAAAGCTAAAGATTGTCTCTTGGGATAGGATGATAGAAAAATTGAAAGGTAACTTTCTTCCTAAAGACTTTGATGTACAAATGCATAAAAGAATGAAAAGTTTAAAACAAAGAGATTTAGATGTTAAAGCATATACAAATGAATTCTATAAACTAAGATTAAGGTTAGGATTGGAAGAAGATAAAGTTTTTAAGGTTGCTAGATATTTAGGTGGTTTAAGATTTAGCATCCAAGATGAATGTGTGGCTTCTAACCCCAAAAGTGTGAAGGAATGTTACTAGTTGGCCCTTAGAATAGATGAGAAATTGAAGAGGAAAAATCAAAGATAGAATAGCAGAAATAGAGGAGGTTCTTCAACGAGGGGAAGGGGAGGAAGGACAAATCAGGTTTGGGAAGAAAAGGACAAAGGATTGAATAGGACAATGCTACACAGTCCTAGAAATGTAGACTTTTGGGATTTTTCAAATAGGTACAGTCAAGTGTCCTATTGAAGGGTAGCCAGTAAACAACCATGTTCAGATGTGGACATCCAGTGGGAAAAAAGAACCAACTGTCAAGGCACCATATTCCTAAAGTACAGGTTCAGACTCAAACATCCAATGCTAGGACTGATTCTTGGGACAAGAATCCTTTCAAAGGTGGTGAACATGGTGCAGGGGCACCTAGAACATCCAAAGACTACTAGGAGTCCATAATGACAACCATGAACCTAATGACATATAAAGACATCAATTGGAATGTATTGGCACCTATAATGGCCTATAAGGTCATTCCATGCAATGCAAATGGCAAATATTTAATAAGTCTTAAAAGGCCTAATAGGCCTTAGGACCAAAATAAGAGCCTAGGATGGTATTTGGTGTTACAAGTTTATAATAGTTTGGATTTGATTTTAATAATTCTTAATAAGTTCATTTGGGTCACATTTCAAAGTGTTAAGGCTTCATTATCTTTAAAAGTTTCAAAAACTCCAAATTTGTAATGTTGCAAATTCAAAAATTTGAAATGCAACGATTATTAGAAAATGGAGGGAATTGGATTTTGTTATGTTTTAGTGCAAACTAATCCATCCAACCGATTGGGATTGGTTGGGGTAGTTTCTAGGAGTCCATCAAATATGCCAAAGTTTCATTGTACGACAAAAGAGGCTTGGTGTACGGACTGTACTGAGTTTTTGATTTTGGATTCATTTTGTCATTGTCTTACATTTCATTACATTTGGAATAGTTAGATATTGATCCTAGACCACATCTATGCATTTGTGAGGTCTGTATTTGTATTTTTACTCAATTAATTCTGACTGGCAGAGTAGTTTCAGCCATTCCTTTGACACTTTTGTGAGTTTCCAATTGAATATGGTCATTCCATGACCTATGTCCACTATAATACATAGAATGACTGAGTATTAACATGTACTATAGTTCCCTAATCCATTAATGTAATGAGAAGGAAGAATGTTTGGGTGATCACCATAATTTATAGAGGAAACTTAATGAATTTTCTTGTTATGCTACAACAGTAGCCATTTGGTCTAAAGGAGGAACATAGATTATGATTTGGATCATCTTATAATGATCATCTAATGGTGAAACAACTACCTATTAGACCTAGAAGTGATCGGAGATAGGAGATTTAAGAATACCCTGAAGCTTTAGTGGTTACAACTAAAGCTCTTGTAGGCCCAACCAATTATCACAATAGAATAATAATGTTGATTCAAACCATGGAAAATGGTTCCAACCAACACTATCAAAACTCCTTAGTCTCTGAATTTCTTCAGCCATAGGATGATTCTTCTAACTACCAATTTCCTTGAATGGGATTTGTAAAGTTCCAAGTGACACTTTTCTTCACAGACATCAACTGGTTGCTAATATTTAACTTGATTCCTAATTCCCTTTAGGATCACAATCTTTCTTTGGTTTTAAGCTTGCAATTGTGTTCCTCCCTTCAATTGGTTATTGGATTTGGGTCTAGGCTGTTCTGCATAGAATTCATTGTATTCTAATGTGTCACACTAAATCTTCTAACTAACTTTAACCACTCTACTCTAGCACTATCGAGTATCACAGAGACACTCTAATCTAGTTGATCAAGTTAGATTAGGGTCATTTGGAATGGTCTAATAGTGGGTCCTTACAATGGTTATTGTCATTAAGAATTCTTCAATGTTCCTGAGGCTTTCAAATTTAACTAAGCCTTGAATCCAGATTATTCCTAGGACACTGCTACAAGCATTTTCTTACTTTTCTGGTTAAACACATAGCATATATCTAACTAGGGCATCAATCTTGAAGTAGCGTAGCTACTTCCCCCAAATCTAAGCACTTGGGTTATTAAAATTCATTTCATTGGCTTGCTTCTCACCCAATGGCATTGGAGACCAATGGAGAAATTGCAAGTCAAGGTACACTCTCCATGACAAAGCCGACTAAGGAGTTTCTGGGCCGGTCTAACAGAGAGTTTATTATCTCGCAGGCACAACACAAAAGTTTCAATAAAATTTTTGCAGAACTAAAAAATGAACTTCAAAACTATGGATGCATCGAAGGTTAAACTTGCAGAGATGTTCAATCTATCCACTCACTTTGCAAATTGACAAGGAATGATATATAAACAAAAACATACTTAGGGAAAATGAAATCTAATCAATGTAGTTACATGACTATGTTTGTGATGATAGTCAACTATTTTTTCATTGCACAACTAACTGTGTAAAACAAAGATAAAACTAATCAAGTGAACATCAAGAACCGTGAATGCATCAAATGGACTTGCATGGGTGTTTAGTCTCTACATTCCCTTCACAACAAAAAACCAAGCAAATACCCAATACATGATGCCCTGGCACATTGCTCACGGGCCCTAAGTAGGTAACCAATAAAACAATGCCAAACAAATGTAGAGTAAGAAAAACCTTACAAGCGGTCATCCTTTTACACCAAATCAAAGTGGCAACCCTCGCAGGTAGACGGTCCTCCTTTTACACCAAATCATAGTGGAAACCCTCGCAAGTAGGAAAAACTCTCACCAAATAACAGTTCAAATAATCGGATGCTCCAGCTCCTTCGCTCGCTCCAAGTGAAAACAAACAATGAAATGAGATACAAATTTTTTTTTCTTTTTAAAGTTATGCCCGTGTTGGTTGAAATTTCAACCTACATGGTATTGGTCAAAATTTTGACTAACACAGGCATGGATTAAAAAAAAAAGGAAGTTTTCCTTATATATTCTGACCAACCTAAACCTTTTTAATTGATGGTCAAAAATTTTGGTAGAAAAATGAGGTCAAATGTAGTAGTGATGCCTTAGCTCTGGTGGATACTTGGATGGATTTAAAAGGTGTTTCACGCCATAGTCCCACTTTTTGATTTATGCTCCAAGTTAGTTATTTCAAGTAAAAACTATTTACCTCTGGTGAGGTAGTATTAAATATGGTTGGTTTCTAGCCCTGCATGGCTATATATTTGAAGACTAAAAACTTATAGAGGGTTAACTCTTTGAGATTTTAAAAACTACTTTTGAAATCTATGCTTTAGTTTCCTTAAAACTGATATGATAGAATGTACATGAAATCATGTGGTTATATATATATATATATATATATATATATATATATATATATATATATATATATATATATATATATATATATATATATATATATATATATATATATATATATATATATATATATATATATATATATATATATTTTAGGCTTTCAAAGTACTGAATACTATTTTTCATCAATGCATGTGATATGTTTTCTTCTGGAGATGAATCATATGTGAAGAAGCTTAGTGGTTATATGGGTTAATTCTACATCTGAAGCAACAGAGAGAATTTGTTATGAATCTTAGTTTCGAGTATGTGGATGGTCATTATTATCAGATTTGTATGGTTCTTTAACTTGCACATTATTTTTGTGTTGATGAATTGAATGTACCACCTTAAGTATTTTATGGTAAAAAATACCCATGATTCACATTCTTTAATAAATAAGATTGTATTAAATACTTTCTAGCAAGGTAGTTGCACCTTGAAAAACTGCAGAGAGTTTGCTATCATAGAGACTCAATTGTTAGTCTTGTGATTATCTTTTTCTTTCCGTTTAGTAAGAATATTTTAGATAAATCTTGAGAAAGGAAAACATTGTTCACTAACAATTTTTGGCGACTCTATTGGGGAGTTGAATTTATATTAATGATTAAATAGTTTTGCCTATCATAGGTGAACAAGTAGTATTACAACTGAATTTAGGTTTCCAAGACACACAAGAGGATCTCATTTCAGACTTGAATGCACATGCTTGGATAAACATAAGTAACCAAAAATATCATCAGATCCAATAAGTTCTTGAGAGAGAGGAAGAAATTGGTGAAAGATTGAGAGGTATACCCATTGGCCAATAAGAAGTTGCAGTAAACATGATAGCTAGAGGCAATTAAGTTTTCTTGAAATTGGCAAATAAAATATACACTAGAGGAGACTAGGCAATAGGTCTAATTGACACAAACTTTGAAGACCTAGCAAAACTTGACTTTAAACCCCAAACACCTTCCAAAGACAGATGCTACAAGATAGCTAGTAGACCTTCGTCCCCCACCAAAACATCTCCTGTAAGTTCTTTTCAATCCTTGGTGTCACCAAGAACCCTAGTTCCTTCCTTCATCACTTTGCAACCTTTAAACATCATCTTTCCCTCCATGGCCCAAAATCAACCTTGGGGTGCGACTGTAGGCCCTTTAAGCTTAGGAGAAATTTTGGGTAATTTTCCTAAAGGTAGGGATATCCTCCCCAAATTCAGTGATAATGGAAAGAAATCCCCCAAAGATCATTTAAATGCTTCTAATATAGCATGTAGAGTCTTAGCTGTTGCCACTTAGGGTGTAGCTGTGAGACTTTTTGTTCAAACCTTGATAGATGTAGTAGCACACTGCTTCCATAATCTACCTCATGCCTCTATCATTGATTGGGATACTATGAAAACATCTTTTGAAGATAGATTTAAATCAGATGATGATGCCAACTTGCTTTTAATTCAGTTGAGCCAAATGAAGAAGTAAATTCAAGTACCAATGCAAGAATTTGTAGCAAGATTTAATAAGGCAATTCAAAAGATCCCAACTACAAGCAGAACTAGTGGTGAAAATAAAAAAAGGTTCTTCTTGAACACTATGCCTCTTGATGTTGCATTCCCCTTGAAAAGATCTTGGCCAGCCACCTTAGATGCTACACAAATACTTGCTATTGAATTGGAAGATGATCTAATCATGATTGGTAAATGGAGAAAGGATGTACAAACACCTAGTTCTCAGGCCTCTACCTTATCATCATTAGACCCTGTGATACAAAGATTAATGAATGACCTGATAAAAATAAAGCTATAGTTACCTAAGACCTTAGGTCCTTATCAGGACATCCCACACAAATATCCAAACCAAGGGACTTCAAACACTGGAAAGCAATTCATTTTACCTCCTGCATAAAAAAGACTCCAAATTGAACCCCCTCCGAGCAAAAGTAACATGTGCATTTTTCATCTCACCAATGAACATGAACAAACTTCATGTCCTGAAAATATACGCTATAAACAACTTGAAGCTGAAAAAGGCCTATGACAAAAGTGACTGTTGAAGATATATCCTCTGAAATACTTGGTGACTCTGGAAATTTCTACCTAGAACACGAATCAGATTTTGAAAGACATGGTAACATATTGGTACCTTTAAGGGATCCTTCTTGTTTAGTCTTGTTAAGAAATCAACATGGAGGGAAATAAAATAGCTGGTCAGTGACATCTTTGGTTGTGCCACCAACTAAAGATATTGGAAGCCAAGCCGATGATAATCACAAGATCCCAAAGGCAAGAAATCAGGAGGTTCAAATTTTAAAAAAGTATGAATCTAAATCGCCCTTTAATATAATAGATTTTTATAAATCTTCCAGAATACAAATTTCTCCCACAAATTTCCTAAAAATGAATCCTCAAGAGCTGGACAGATTGGATAATTATGTTAAAGGTTCTTCTATTGAACCTTAATCCTAACAAACCAATAATGATCATTTTAAAGGGGATACTATGAATGAAGAAGTTAAAATGGAATAGAAGCCTATATAAAATCTAACCTCTGCTATTTCCTCTAACTTAAAACTGGAACCCTTCTATGTGTCTTTATTTATTCATGGTTTTAAATTGAATAATTATATTATTGATTCTAAGGTTTTAAATAATATCATGCCCTCTTCTGTAGCTAAGGCATTAGACCTTCCCTTGAATGCCACTTTTGGTCGATGCTATTCTATGGATTCAAAGAAAGTCTCACTAATAGGTCAAATCAAGAACACTCAGGTCACACTAGCAACCTTCCTTGAAAAAAGATTGAAGCGAACAATTTTAGTTGTAGATATCCCAACTAGCTATGGAATGCTCCTAAGTAGAACCTATTGCAAATATCTAGGTGGTGAGATAAAATTGGATTGGTCTCAAGCTATTATTCCTATAGGTAATAAGAAGGTTTCCCTGCTTCCTGAATCCAAGTCCAAGTATACCATCTTTCCCTCAGAAGACCCCAAGTCTCAAATCTTGTATCAAGAGTTAGATTTTGCTAACTATGTCATCATGCCTGAGAATGATGTTGCAGGACCTATTTTAATAGATGAAGATATTCATTGGGTTCTTGAGTTTTATGGTAGTCATTCTACCATAGGATTAGGACCAAGTGTAGTTCTTATTTTACCTTTTGGAGTCAAACTCCCCTTTTCATTTAAACTAGAGTTTGAGAATACAAACAATACAAAAAAATATGAGGCCTTTCTATTAGGCTTGGATGAAGCAAAAAAAAGGGGGATTAAGATATTGAGAGCTTGTGGGGATGCAAAATTGATTGTAATACAGTTAAGCATTTATTTTCTATAAAAAATGAGAGGCTGAAACATTATAAAAATAGGGTTTGGGATGAGGTGGAATGGTTTGATGCTTTCTTGATTGAATCTATCCCAAGAGAATATAACTCAAGAGATGGCGCCCTTGTAGGATCAGCCTCCCTATTAATCCCACATCCAAAATTTACAAAAGATTGTTATACAATTGAAGTAATACACAGGCCCAGCATACCTGACAATGCTCTCTCTCTCGGTAAATTTTTAAAGATGATGCTCACATTAATGAATTCCTGCAAGAGTTGGACAAATTTTCACCTAATTACTTTGAAGGATCAAGGTCTGAATGCCATGAATTTTGTCCAAATGAAGATGTTAGCCCACCAGAAGAAGTGTTTCAAATTAAAGGTAACTCTATACCTAAAGGATTAGTGGAATTGGAGAAACTTTCGATAGAAGGGACTATTTTATAAATCAAACTGTCAAATCATATGATTTTCCTTCTAACGAATATGAAAAGATAAAAATTGGAGATGAGCATGACCCAAAATTGGTAAACCTAGGGGTATGTTGTGATGTTGATGAGAAGATTCATTTTGTGAAGCTGTTAAAAGAATACATAGATGTTTTTCACTTGTTCCTATGATGATTTGAGGAATTTTAGACAGGGACATTTCACACATCACATTCCTTTAAAACCAGGGATGTCCCCTTTTCATTAGAAATTGAAGACTTATAATCCAAAAGTAGTTGATGCTATTTTTAAAGAGGTTGATAAATGCTTTAGGCATGCATAATCTTCCCTATACACCACTCAACATGGGTGGCTAACATAGTCTCTATACGGAAATGAAGTGGAGAAATAAGGATTTGTGTGGACTTTAGAAACCTCAACCAATCGAGCCTAAAGGAAAATTTTTCTTTACCCATGATGGATTAGATCCTTCAGACTGTTGCTAGCTCAGAAATGATGTCATTCCTTGATGGCTTCTCAGGGTACAACTAGATCAGTGTTGCGGGTGAAGATCAACATAAGATGACTTTTACCATACCTTGGGGCATGTTCGCCTACTAAAGAATGTCTTTCAGACTTATTAATGTTGGAGCTACATTTTAGAGGGCTATGAACTCCACCTTTGGTCACCTATTAAATAAAACTATCACTATCTACCAAGATGATATGATAGTCTTTTCTAGAAGATGGAAGAAGCATCTGAAAGATCTATAGGAGGTATTGTAGAGGTGTTGGAATCATGGTGTTTCTTTAAACCCAAAGAAGTTTGTTTTCTGTGTGATAGAAGGAAAATTTCTGGGTCACTGGTTTCAAAATAAGGTATTAAAATTGATCCAGAAAGGGTGAAGGCTATTCAATAAAAATGTCTTCTTGTCAATCACAAGGGCATAAAATATTTATTTGGTGAGGTGAATTTATTAAGAAAGTTCATTCTTGATTTTGTTGGGACAACAAAACCAGTAGGACATTCTTATATATATATTTACATGATTATATTATGAAGATGATTCATTCTTGTTTTACAATACAGAGTAATGATTATTCTAGAGCTAACCTTACTAATCCATTTATGCTTTGGTATTGAAACTATCTAATGTTCTATTGGGATGAGGAGAGGCACTCGTAGTCACTCCTATGGGAGACCCACATGATGTTGCACTCTCCCTCCTTGTCTGCCACTATGTTTTATATATGTTAACTCAGCTTGATGATGCAGTATGTAGGTACAAGGAATCGACTCCACCTAGCTACACAAGTCTGAGTGTGCCTTCAAATCCTTGAATGTTGTTGTGTGGAGATATTTCCAAGATACTCTCAAGGATTCCCTATTGGCTTAGGTTCCTATTTAGGAAGTCACCTTAGCTTGGGGGGTTTGATCAGTATTTATGAATTTCTTGATGTTGGAGATTTATGTTTTAGAGTGTGTTTTCTTTATTCTTTATGTATGTTAAATTATTATGCTTTTCCATCTTCTAAATATATATTTGGATGTATTTGGTTTAATTTATTATATATGTGTATGTATATATGGGTGCACACATATATACTTATATGTATATATATATATTTACATAGTTATGTGTTTGTCTTGTATGTGTGAATGTATTTTATAATAGAGTAAATAATACATTATACAATTAAAATAAAATGATTATAAGTAATTGAATGAGATGAAATAGTGGTTAATCAAAAAGAATAGGGTTGGATAAGATCTATGATATAGGGGTGGAATATAGGACCTATCCTCAATCCAAATTTCCAAAAGGAAAGATCCAAATGGATCAATCACAAAGAAGTGATCAATGCACAAAAGAATCAAACAATGGAGAATATCAAGCAAGGAAAAAATCTTATAATCTACTATAAAAAGTATAAGCTTGAAATCTGAAATAAATAGAAGGAGAATACGGACCTCAAAAATAGGGAAAATCTAGAAAATGTTGATTTATGATGTCTGTGCATAGTTTAGGGCAATTCTGCAACCTGTCTCAGACTAGAAATGCCGAGATGGAGAAAACTCAAAAAAATTGTCTTTCGGGAAGCAGGTCATCCTTGACCCAGATAGCAAGGCAAGGTCTTACCTTGGGGCAAGATCCTACCCCCCACTAAAGGTCATCCTTGACCTCAAACAACCTTGAAAAAAAATTTGTTCGCAGATCCTGGAAGTTTGCTGAAAAGGATATCTAGATACAAGCTCCAATTCACAGTTCTATACCTGTACCTACAAGAAAAAGCATTTTTTGTTGTTTGGATGGGGGGTTTGCCTTGGTCAAACCCCAATTTGGAATCAACCTTGAAATTGAATTGAAATTGCAATATGTATAAACAAAGTAAATGGAACTTTTCACCATGCTTATATTGAAGTCCTTGTGGAGGATTCGAACCCTTGAATCCACAAGTAGAGATGCTCCAAATGAATGTAGAAATGGATGTAGGATGTCTCAAATCAATGACATTAGATCTTCAACACCAATCTTGAATGGATCTTTGCATAGGAAGAGGCTTGGATGAATATGGATGGAGAAATCTTCAAGGGGCCTCCAAAGAGATTGAATCCTTCAATAGCTAACAATGGATCTCCTTGATGAATGCTTGAACACTTGAATGCACTTGAGAGCTTGATCATGAAAGAGTGGATGTTATCACAAAACTTGATGGAGAAAATGAGAGAGGAAGGCTTCCTTTTATAGTGATCTAGGGCACAATCCTCTAGAGGGGCCACCTTGGGGAATTAAATTCTAATTAGGCCCTAACTCTTAGAAATGGACCTAGATTAAATGAAATTTAAGGATTTACCATTCTGATGCAGGAGCATCCTGGGTGTAAGGGAAATCTTGCATCACCCAAAAATATTTTTATTTTTGTATTCAATAAGGGCTATCTTGTGCAGAGTTGCTATTTATGGAAACTTGCTATTTTTAGTAAGTTGGTCTTATGATCTCGGAATGTCTGATTTTACATATGGAGGTTCATCTCAGTCATATCAGCCTGCCAGCAAAGTTTCATGGCTAGATCAGGTGTAGTTTTAAAGATATTAAAGATTTTCGGTATTGGCAGTAAGGTACAGAAACTTCAAACTCAATTTTGAAGGCTTTAGAGGCCCCGAATGAGGTTGAAAAATTAGGTGATGGATGCTTTGCATAGGTCAAGCCTGTAGAGTGCTTTGTGGCATTTCTGAAAAGGGGTTATAATAGTCAATCGGGTCAACTGGTGATGACTTATGGTCTCCAGAAGTCGGGCCACCTGAAATGGTAGAAAATAATTTTTCTTCAAAATTTCTGTTCGGGTTTCAAAATTCATTTTGAGCTGACTTTGATGTAATAAATTGTAAAATAAAATAATTCTAAGTTTGGTTGGCCCTTAGAGATAAATTTATGGAACCTTCTCGGGTGGTGGAAATTGCCTATATAAAGAAGGCCCGTAGTGTTGTCTAGGGCAGTTCGGGGTAGTAGATCGAGGTATTGATTCGAGGCTTTGTCCTATAGAATATTGTAAGGGAATGCCCATGTGGCTTTGCATATTGTAATTCTAAAAGTTTATAATTCCACATTTATGAAGATAATAAGAAGCCAATTTTCTATTCTTTCCTATTATTGTTGTTGTTTCTCTATTTCTGTTATGTGCTTGTGGTATTAAGGGGAGCACCCTTCATCAAGTGGTATCAGAGCAGGAGTTCCTAAGTGTGTAAATAGATCACCGACTGTGAGGTAGTTTGCACCAGGACCATGGTTAGGGTTTCAATGCACATCACGAAAATGCCTCCACGAAGAGAACGTGGTGGAAGAGCTAGTGCTGTGACACCTAAGGTTACAGAGCTGCAGAGACAAGTGCGAGCATTGCAAGAAGAGATTCACAAAGGAATGAATCTTAATGTCAGAGATGAAAGCGAGGGTGAAGCCGAAGAAGAATATCAAGAAGGAGAAGCTGAAGTTGTGAACCAAGAGGAAGAAAGACTTTTTCGCGTGATTTCCAAGATTGGGAAAAGACCTAAGATTGAGGTTCCTACATTTTCTGGAAATCTTAACCCAGAGGAATTGATCGACTAGATCAATGAATGTGAGGAATATTTTGAGTATGAAGATGTTGAGGATCCTGATAGGGTCAAATTTGCAAAGGCCAAACTGAAAGGTCATGTGAAGATCTAGTGGCAAAAAATTCAATTGGAGCGAAATAGAAGAGGGAAAGATAAAATCATAAGATGGGATCGAATGGTAGATAAATTGAAGTGACAGTTCATTCCTGTTGATTATGAGCTTGACCTACTAAAGAAAATGCAAAGTTTGAAGCAAGCAGGAAGATCTGTTTAGGAGTATATAGAGAAATTCTATCAACTCCTCATCAGAATAGGCCATGCAGAAGCTGATAAGGAGAAAGTTGCCCGATACCTTAATGGGTTAAGGCCAAGCATTCAAGAGGAGTTGAATCTGGTTCGAATGAACAGTATTGAGGAGGCATACTAGTTTACCCTAAAAGTAGAGGAAAAACTGAACAAGAAGTTTGAGAGCAGACAAAATGGAAGAGGTCGCGGTGGACGATCTGGTGGATGGTCCTATGGAGGCTGAAATGAAGATTCAAAAAAGAAGGATGAGGCTAGTAGCAGTCAGAATCAGAGAGGAAACAATTTCAATCATTTCCAAGATCAGAATAATAGAGATCAGAGAGGAAGAGGAAGAGGACAAGGTTCAGGAAGAGGAGGCTTCCATGGAACATGTTTTCACTGTGGAGAAGAAGCTCATAGGGCATTTGAATGTCCTCAGTACCAAGGTAGAACAGATAGGAGAAATGAAGGCTAGGCCAGAGTTGCACATGTAGATGAAGATGTCAGATCATCAAATTCTGAAGATGCTGAAAGAGGAGAAACACTAATTAACAGAAGAGTCTTGCTGAGTGGTGAGAATGAACCTCAACAAAGGAGGAGCCTGTTTCACACTAGATGCAAGTGTGAGGGTAAATGCTATGATGTGATTATGGATAGTGGAAGCACTGAAAACATGGTATCAGAAGAGATGGTGACAAAGTTGAAGCTCAAGAGATAGAAACACCCACATCCATATCAGATTGCCTGGGTGTAGGATGACCACAAGGTCATGGTCAATGAATAGTGCCTAGTAAAGTTAAAGATCGGTGGGTACCAAGATGAGGTACTATGTGATATCATCTCTATGGATGCATGTCATATGTTGTTGGGTAGACCATGGCAGTTTGACAGATGTGTTGTACACGATGGTCATGCAAATACCTATTCCCTGATAAAGGATGGAGTGTGACATAAGCTAAAGCCATTGAAGGAGACCGAAGAAAAGGTATGTGGTAATGCAAGAATAATATTTGTTGATGGAAGAAAATTATTAGATGGTATGAGGCATGAGCATGTGTGTTTTTCTTTAATTCCAAAAGTTGGTAAAGAAGAAGTAGAGGATGTACCTGTAGAGGTTGCAGATTTGTTGAATGAGTTTTAGGATATTGTATCTGATAATGTACCTAATGGATTACCACCGGTAAGAAAGATCAGTCATCAGATGGATTTGATTCTAGGAGCCAGTTTCCCAAACAAGGCAGTACACAGAATGACACTAGTAGAAAGTGAAGAGTTGAACAGACAAGTACATGAGTTATTACAAAAGGGATTGATTCAGGAGAGCCTAAGTCCATGTGCTGTACCAGCAATATTAGCACCAAAGAAGAATGGAGAATGGAGGATGTGTACAGATTCCAGAGCAATAAACAAGATCACAATCAGGTATAAGTTTCCATTGTCACGAATGGATGATATTATGGACTTTTTGAGTGGAGTTGTGTATTTCTCAAAAATAGATCTAAAGAGTGGATATCACCTGATTCAGATCAGAGAAGGAGATGAATGGAAGACTACCTTCAAGACAAAGGAAGGACTGTATGAGTGGTTAGTCATGCCTTTTGGGCTAACCAATGCACTGAGCACTTTCATGCGGCTCATGAACGAGGTTCTGAAAGAATTTCTAGGTAAGTTTTTCATTGTTCACCTAGATGATATTTTGATCTTTAGCAAGACATTGGAGGAACATATGATGCATATTTGTATGGTGTTTGAGAAGCTGAGAGATGAGAAATTATTGATTAACTTGAAGAAGTGTAGTTTTGTGAAGAAAGAGTTAGTGTATTTGGGATTTGTAATTTCAGCAGAAGGTTTAAAAATGGACCTAGAGAAGGTACAAGCTATCCTTGAATGGCCTACTCCAAGGAGTGCTACTGAGGTAAGATCTTTTCATGGTTTGGCTAGCTTTTACAGAAAGTTTATCAAAAAATTTAGCAGTATTTGTGGACCCTTGACTGAAACAATGAGAGGGGATAGAAAAGATTTTAAGTGGACTAATGGGGCAGAAAAGAGTTTTCAATTGTTGAAACAAAAAGTTACAGAACAACCTATTTTAGCACTTCCAGATTTTAATAAGGTGTTTCAAGTAGATTGTGATGCTAGTGATACTACAATAGGAGCTGTTATGAGCCAAGAAGGTAAACCTGTTGCTTATTTCAGTGAGAAGTTAAATGATGCCAAGAGAAAATATTATGTCTATGATCAGGAATTTTATGCTATAGTTCAAGCATTAAAGAAGTGGAGACATTATCTACTTCCTAAGGAGTTTGATTTGTATACTGATCATCAAGCGTTGCAATATTTCAATAGTCAAGGAAAGTTGAATTAGAGGCATTTGAAATGGATTGAGTTTTTGCAGAGTTATACATTTGTTTTGAAACACAGGAGTGGAAAGTCTAATAGGGTTGTGGATGCTCTTAGCAGAAGGCAACTATTGCTGACAGAGATGCAGATTGAAGTGTTTGGGTTCAAGGAACTCAAAAATTTGTATCCAGAGGATCCTGATTTTGGTGGAGCTTGGAAAGCTTGTAAAGAGTCTGTTACTCTAGATAGGATGAAATGGCTAGATTTCATCATCCAGGATGATATGCTATTTAGAGGGAGTTAGTTGTGCATTCCAAGAAGTTCTATGAGGGAGAATCTCATCAAAGAGAAGCATAGTGGAGGATTGGCTAGACATTTTGGTCGTGATAAAACTGTTGTTTTGGTTGGTGAGAACTATTATTGGCCACAATTGCATTAAGATGTGAAGAAGTTTGTACAGAGTTGCAGAGTATGTCAGATGGCAAAAGGACTGAAGCAAAATATAGGGTTGTATCTACCGTTACCTATACCAAAGAAGCCTTGCGAGGATATTAGTATGGACTTTGTTCTTGGTTTACCGAGGACACAGCGGGGACATGATTCAATTTTTGTAGTAGTTGACAAATTTTTGAAGATGACACATTTTATTCCTTGTAAGAAGACTAATGATGTTGTTCATGTAGCAGAATTGTTTTTCAGAGAAGTGGTGAGACTACATGGTTTGCCAAAGACCATAGTTTTAGATCGAGATACTAAGTTTGTTGGATATTTCTGGCGGACATTGTGGAAGAACTTGAAGATAGATTTGAAGTTCAGTTCATCACATCATCAACAGACTGATGGACAGACAAAGGTGGTGAATAGGAGTTTGGAAAATTTGCTGAGATGTTTGGTTGGAGATAAGCCAACAGGATGGGATTTGATTTTACCACAGGTAGAATTTGCATACAATAATTTTGTCAATAGGAGCACTGGTAAATCACCATTCCAGATTGTATATGGAAATAGTCCAAGAAATGCATCTGAATTAAGAAAGATAGATAAAGGAGAAATAAGTAGTGCTGAAGCTAAGGATTTTACAGAACATTTGAAGAACATCCATGAGGAGGTAAGGAAGCATATTACCAAGATGAATGTGCAGTATAAGGCTAAGGCATATGAGAAAAGGAGGAATAAGGAATTTTAGGTTGGAGATGAAGTCATGGTTCATTTGCGAAAGGAGCGATTTTCAGTTGGTACATATAACAAGTTGAAAATGAAGAAGTTTGGGCCATGTAAGATACTGAAGAAGCATGATTCAAGAAATGCATATGAGGTAGAATTACCTATTGATTTGAATATTTCACCAATGTTTAATATTTCAAATTTGATAGAGTATCATGAAGGAGGTGTTGAAGATGAGGTTGCAGCAGCAGAGTGGAGTATTCCAGCAACCAGTTCTGATATCAAGGAGATTGAAGACGTACTAGAGAATCATGTTGGTAGAAGCACAAGGAACAAGACATATGAAGAGTATTTGGTCAAATAGAAAAGATGACCTATTGAAGATTCATCATGGCTAACAAAGGAGGAGGCTAACCATCTTGGTTTTCCTCTGCACACCTAAGTCGTGATAGGGTCACTTCTCAAATTACCCCAGGTGTCTGATGTAGGAGCATCCTGGGTGTAAGGGCAATCTTGCATCACCCAAAAATATTTCTATTTTTGTATTCAATAAGAGCTATCTTATGCAGAGTTGCTATTTATGGAAACTTGCTATTTTTAGTAAGTTGGTCTTACAATGTCAGAATGTCTGATTTTACATATGGAGGTTCATCTCAGTCATATAAGCCTGCCAACAAAGTTTCATGGCTAGATCAGGTGTAGTTTTAAAGATATTGAAGATTTTTGGTATTGGCAGTAGGGTACAGAAACTTCAAACTCAGTTTTGAAGGCTTTAGAGGCCCCGAATGAGGTCGACAAATCAGGTGATGGGCACTTTGCATGGGTCAAGCCTATAGACAACTTCATGGCATTTCCAAAATGGGGTTATAATAGTCAATCAGGTCAACTGGTGATAACTTATGGTCTCCAGAAGTTGGGCCACCTGAAATGGCAGAAAATAATTTTCCTTCAAAATTTTTGTTCGGGTTTAAAAACTCATTTTGAGCTGACTTTGATGTAATAAATTGTAAAATAAAATAATTCTAAGTTTGGTCGGCCCTTAGGGCTAAATTTTTGGAACCTTCTTGGGCAGTGGAAATTGCCTATATAAAGAAGGCCCGTAGTGTTGTCTAGGGTAGTTCGGGGTAGTAGATCGGGGTATTGATTCGAGGCTTTGTCCTATAGAATATTGTAAGGGAATGCCCATGTGGCTTTGCATATTGTAATTTTGAAAGTTTGTAATTCCACATTTGTGGAGATAATAAGAAGCCAATTTTCTGTTCTTGCATATTATTGTTGTTGTTTCTCTATTTCTGTTATGTGCTTGTGGTATTAAGGGGAGCACCCTTCATCAAGTGGTATCAGAGCAGGAGTTTCTGAGTGTGTAAATAGATCACCGACTGTGAGGTAGTTTGCACCAGGACCGTGGTTAGGGTTTCAGCGTGCATCACAAAAATGCCTCCATGAAGAGAACGTGGCGGAAAAGCTAGTGCTATGACACCTGAGGTTAGAGAGCTGCAGAGACAAGTGCGAGCATTGCAAGAAGAGATTCACAGAGGAATGAATCTTAATATCAGAGATGAAAGCAAAGATGAAGCTGAAGAAGAATATCAAGAAGGAGAAGCTGAAGTTGTGAACCAGGAGGAAGAAAGACTTTTTTGGGCGATTTTCAAGATTGGGAAAAGACCTAAGATTGAGGTTCCTACATTTTCTGGAAATCTTAACCCAGAGGAATTGATTGACTGGATCAATGAATGTGAGAAATATTTTGAGTATGAAGATGTTGAGGATCCTAATAAGGTCAAATTTGCAAAGGCCAGACTGAAAGGTCATGCGAAGATCTAGTGGCAAGAAATTCAATTAGAGCGAAATAGAAGAGGGAAAGATAAAATCACAAGATGGGATCAGATGGTGAATAAATTGAAGCGACAGTTCATTCCTGTTGATTATGAGCTTGACCTACTAAAGAAAATGCAAAGTTTAAAGCAAGCAGGAAGATCTGTTCAGGAGTATACAGAGGAATTCTATCGACTCCTCATTAGAATAGGCCATGCAAAAGCTGATAAGGAGAAAGTTGCCCGATACCTTAATGGGTTAAGGCCAAGCATTCAGGAGTTGAATCTAGTTTGAATGAATAGTATTGAGGAGGCATACCAGTTTGCCCTAAAAGTAGAGGAAAAGCTAAACAAGAAGTTTGAGAGCAGACAAAATGGAAGAGGTCGCGGTGGATGATCTGGTGGATGGTCGTATGGAGGCCGAAATGAAGATTCGAAAAAGAAGGATGAGGCCAATAGCAGTCAGAATCAAAGAGGAAACAATTCCAATCATTTTCAAGATCAGAATATTAGAGATCAGAGAGGAAGAGGAAGAGGAAGAGGACAAGGTTCAGGAAGAGGAGGCTTCCATGGAACATGTTTTCACTATAGAGAAGAAGGTCATAGGGCATTTGAATGTCCTCAGCACCAAGGCAGAGCAGACAGGAGAAATGAAAGCCAGGCCAGAGTTGCACATGTAGATGAAGATGTCAGATCATCAAATTCTGAAGATGCTGAAAGAGGAGAAATGCTAATTAATAGAAGAGTCTTGCTGAGTGGTAAGAATGAACCTGAATAAAGGAGGATCCTATTTCACACTAGATGCAAGTGTGAGGGTAAATACTGTGATGTGATTATCGATAGTGGAAGCACTAACAACTTGGTATCAGAAGAGATGGTGACAAAGTTGAAGCTCAAGAGATAGAAACACCCATATCCATATCAGATTGCCTGGGTGCAGGATGACCACAAGGTCATGGTCAGTGAATAGTGCCTAGTAAAGTTCAAGATTAGCGGGTACCAAGATGAGGTACTATGTGATATCATCTCTATGGATGCATGTCATATGTTTTTGGGTAGACCGTGGTAGTTTGATAGATGTGTTGTCCATGATGGTCATGTGAATACCTATTCCATGACAAAGGATGGAGTGTGACATAAGCTAAAGCCATTGAAGGAGACCGAAGAAAAGGTATGTGGTAATGCAAGAATAACATTTGTTGATGGAAGAAAATTCCTAGATGGTATGAGGCATGAGCATGTGTGTTTTGCTTTAATTCCAAAAGTTGGTAAAGAAGAAGTAGAGGATGTACCTGTAGAGGTTGCAGATTTGTTGAATGAGTTTCAGGATATTGTATCTGCTAATGTACCTGATGGATTACCACCGGTAAGGAAGATCAGTTATCAGATAGATTTGATTCTAGGAGCCAGTTTGTCAAACAAGGCAGCACATAGAATGACACCAACAAAAAGTGAAGAGTTGAATAGACAAGTACATGAGTTGTTACAAAAGGGATTTATTCAAGAGAGTCTGAGTCCATGTGCTATACCAGTAGTATTAGCACCAAAGAAGAATGGAGAATGGAGGATGTGTACAGATTCTAGAGCAATAAAGAAGATCACAATCAAGTATAGGTTTCCATTGCCACCAATGGATGATATTATAGACTTTTTGAGTGGAGCTGTGTATTTCTCAAAGATAGATCTGAAGAGTGGATATCACCAGATTCAGATCAGAGAAGGAGATGAATGGAAGACTCCCTTCAAGACAAAGGAAGGACTGTATGAGTGGTTAGTCATGTCTTTTGGGCTAACCAATGCACTGAGCACTTTCATGCGGCTCATGAACGAGGTTTTGAAATTTTTTTTGGGTAAGTTTGTCATTGTTTACCTAGATGATATTTTGATCTTTAGCAAGACATTGGAAGAACATATGATGCATATTTGTATGGTGTTTGAGAAACTGAGAGATCAAAAATTATTGATTAACTTAAAGAAGTGTAGTTTTGTGAAGAAAGAGTTAGTGTATTTGGGATTTGTAGTTTCAGCATAAAGTTTAAAAATGGACCCAGAGAAGGTACATGCTATCCTTGAATGGTCTACTCCAAGGAGTGCTACTGAGGTAAGATCTTTTCATGGTTTGGCTAGCTTTTATAGAAAGTTTATCAAAAATTTTAGCAGTATTTGTGGACCCTTGACTGAAACAATGAGAGGGGATAGAAAAGAGTTTAAGTGGACTAATGGGGCAAAAAAGAGTTTTCAATTGTTGAAACAAAAAGTTACAGAACAACCTGTTTTAGCACTTCCAGATTTTAATAAGGTGTTTCAAGTAGATTGTGATGCTAGTGGTACTGCAATAGGAGCTGTTATGAGCCAAGAAGGTAAACCTATTGCTTATTTTAGTGAGAAGTTAAATGATGCCAAGAGAAAATATTATGTCTATGATCAAAAATTTTATGCTATAATTCAGGCATTAAAGAAGTGGAGACATTATCTACTTCCTAAGGAGTTTGTTTTGTATACTAATCATCAAGCGTTGCAATATTTGAATAGTCAAGGAAAGTTGAATCAGAGCCATTTGAAATGGGTTGAGTTTTTGCAGAGTTATACATTTGTTTTGAAACATAGGAGTGGAAAGTCTAATAGGGTTGTAGATGCTCTTAGCAGAAGGCAACTATTGCTGACAGAGATGCAGATTGAAGTGGTTGGGTTCAAGGAACTCAAGAATTTGTATCCAGAGGATCCTGATTTTGGTGGAGCTTGGAAAGCTTGTAAAGAGCCTGTTACTCTAGATATGACAAAATGGATGGATTTTATCATCCAGGATGATATGCTATTCATAGGGAGTCAGTTGTGCATTCCAAGAAGTTCTATGAGGGAGAATCTCATCAAAGAGAAGCATAGTGGAGGATTGGCTGGACATTTTGGTCATGATAAAACCCTTGCTTTGGTTGGTGAGAATTATTATTGGCCACAATTGTAGCAAGATGTGAAGAAGTTTGTACAGAGTTGCAGAGTATGTCAGATGGTGAAAGGACTGAAGTAGAATACAGGGTTGTATCGGCCGTTACCTGTACTAGAGAAGCCTTGGGAGGATATTAGTATGGACTTTGTTCTTGGTTTACCGAGGACACAGCGGGGACATGATTCAATTTTTGTAGTAGTTGACAGATTTTTAAAGATGGCACATTTCATTCCCTACAAGAAGACTAATGATGCTATTTATGTAGCAAAATTGTTTTTCAGAGAAGTGGTGAGACTACATGGTTTGCCAAAGACCATAGTTTCAGATCGAGATACTAAGTTTGTTGTATATTTCTGGCAGACATTGTGGAAGAAGTTAAAGACAGATTTGAAGTTCAGTTCATCACATCATCCACAGGCTGATGGACAGACAGAGGTGGTGAATAGGAGTTTGGGAAATTTGCTGAGATGTTTGGTTGGAGATAAGCCAACAGGATGGGATTTGATTTTACCACAGGCAAAATTTGCATACAATAATTTTGTCAATAGGAGCACTGGTAAATCACCATTCCAGATTGTATATAGAAATAGTCCAAGAAATGTATCTGAATTAAGAAAGATAGATAAAGGAGAAATAAGTAGTGCTAAAGCTGAGGATTTTGCAGAACATTTGAAGAACATCCATGAGGAGGTAAGGAAGCATATTACCAAGATGAATGCACAGTATAAGGCTAAGGTAGATGAGAAAAGGAGGCATAAGGAATTTCAGGTTGGAGATGAAGTCATGGCTCCTTTGCGAAAGGAGCGATTTTCGGTTGATACATATAACAAGTTGAAAATGAAGAAGTTTGGGCCATGTAAGATACTGAAGAAGCATGATTTAGGAAATGCATATGAGGTAGAATTACCTACTGAGCTAAATATTTCACCAGTGTTTAACATTTTAGATTTGATAGAGTATCATGAAGGAGGTGTTGAAGATGAGGTTGCAGCAGCACAGTGGAGTATTCCAGTAACTAGTTCTGATATCAAGGAGATTGAAGACATACTAGAGAATTGTGTTGGTAGAAGCACAAGGAACAAGACTTATGAAGAGTATTTGGTCAAATGGAAAGGATGACCTATTGAAGATTCATCATGGCTAACAAAGGAAGAGGTTAACCATCTTGGTTTTCCTCTGCACACCTGAGTCGTGACAAGGTCACTTCTCAAATTACCCTGGGTGTCTGATGCAGGAGCATCCTGGGTGTAAGGGAAATCTTGCATCACCCAAAAATATTTTTATTTTTGTATTCAATAAGGGCTATCTTGTGTAGAGTTTCTATTTATGGAAACTTGCTATTTTTAGTAAGTTGGTCTTACGATCTCGGAATGTCTAATTTTACATATGGAGGTTCAGCTCAGTCATATCAACCTGCCAGCAAAGTTTCATGGCTAGATCAGGTGTAGTTTTAAAGAGATTGAAGATTTTTGATATTGGCAGTAGGGTACAGAAACTTCAAACTCAGTTTTGAAGGCTTTAGAGGCCCCAGATGAGGTCAAAAAATTGGGTGATGGGTGCTTTGCGCAGGTCAAGCCTGTAGAGCACTTCGTGGAATTTTTGAAATGGGGTTATAATAGTCAATTGGGTCAACTGGTGATGACCTATGGTCTCTGGAAGTCAGGCCACCTGAAATGGTAGAAAATTATTTTCTTTCAAAATTTTTGTTTGGGTTTCAAAACTCATTTTGAGCTGACTTTGATGTAATAAATTGTAAAATAAAATAATTCTAAGTTTGGTCGGCCCTTAGGGCTAAATTTTTGGAACCTTCTCAGGCGGTGGAAATTGCCTATATAAAGAAGGCCCATAGTGTTGTCTAGGGCAGTTCAGGGTAGTAGATCGGGGTATTGATTCGAGGCTTTGTCCTACAGAATATTGTAAGGGAATGCCCATGTGGCTTTGCATATTGTAATTTTGAAAGTTTGTAATTCCACATTTGTGGAGATAATAAGAAGCCAATTTTTTGTTCTTGCATATTATTGTTGTTGTTTCTCTATTTCTATTATGTGCTTGTGGTATTAAGGGAAGCACCCTTCATCACATTCTGAAACCTGAAATGGATGACCTAGAAGCGAGAAAAAAGAAACTTTTTGAAGCCTAACATCTTGTAACTCCTGGAATCTAAAAATTGGACCTGGGGTTAGGGACAAGGTAGACTCTACCCTAGGTCAAGGTCGAGGTCATCCTTGACCCTACTAGGTCATCTTTGACCCAGACAGTCAGAAACTCTAGATTCTTAGAGAAAATTATCAGAAAAAGGTTGGAAATAAGGGGGAGAAAAGAAGAACAGGGGGAAACTGCCAGATCCATGCAAAGACCTAATCAAAGCACTTAACATGACCCCAAACCACTCACTCAAAGAGCTAAATGCTCTTACCATGGAAGTGCTTCCATTTTAAGATGATACATTAAGCCCCCACTTTAGCAAGAGTATGGACTTGATGCAAACTCTTGGTAAAGTAGATCATAATGAAAAGTTAATCTTATCATAATCAAAGGGACAAAAGAAACCTCAAGCCCCTAGGGAATCAAGTCTTCGTCAACTCCAAAATCACAATAGGAGAGACATCTCTAGAGAGAGAGAGAGAGAGAGATTATCTCACCCAATGAGAACTTATGTCCCATTATGAACCACACAAGGAAACAACACAACTAGAAAGATGGAATTGAACCACCTAGTGAATGTGGCTACTCACTAGTCAACTCATCAAGGATTCACCCTTAGGAATATTATATTCCATAAGAGTAAAACCAAAAACAAAAGAGATCAATTCTTAAGGACACCTCTGACCTTAAGGGATCAAGAATTTGAAACTGGAGTGATCAAGAGATCCTGAAATATAAATCCATGCTTTAAGGATTAATCACTAATCCAAAAAAGGAAAAAAAGTATCTTGAAAAACAATATATGTGAATCAAAAAGTATGTGTGTGCAATAAGTGAGCAGAGCGTATGCCCCCATGTTAAAGTCATTTCTAACACTTTAATAGGAGAAATGGCTTTAATGGAAACATAAAAAACTCCACTGATTATGTTTCCACTACGAGATGCCCCTAGATGAAGACAACTCAAGGGAAATACCACATAGACATACATAGGAAACAGAAGGGATCTACCTACTGTGGGGTTAGTATGATCATAAGATAATATATATGATATTATTGCAAATGAATTGACATCATTCCCCAAAGAAAGTAGAACTAAAATCACAAAGGAGGAAAGATCACATAAGATATACAAAGAAGAATCTTTTCAGATCATGACCTGGAGACCAAAAAGAATCAGTGCTACCAAGTCATAGATCCAAGTAGATTACACAAGAAAACACTTACAAATAATAGCACAAGTAAAACATAACATGAAACAACATATAAAAGAATAGAGATACATATAGAGGAATTGTACAACAGGTTCGATTCATGTATCACCTTGCACCAACAGAGAAATAAGGGTCCTATAAAATAATATAACAAAATTTAGAAAACACATCACGGGAGAAGCATAGTACAACATGAAAACACAAAACAAAGCTACCATAAAGGTCAAGCTGATCAAGCATGCTACCTACTCTCCTCATCTCATTCTATATCATTTAGGGAAGGTGGGTAACTCGCAAGAGGGACCATATCCAGCATAGTAGGATGATAGCCAGTTCCAAACAAGGATCCTCTTGAGAATCACAATGTTTGATACTAGGTGTAAGTGTTAATTGTGATGAAAGAATATTAGGTAAATCAATGTCAATGTCAATAGCCTCGTATTCATCATTAACATCATCAAGATTATCTTATTCATCTAGATTAATCAAAATAGGATCTAAGATATGAATAAAATCATCATAATGATGTATCTTAACATTATTATTAGTAACAAGATCATGCATAGGTTAATCAGAAGAATTTTGAAGAATAGAATTACATGCTTTAGCATGAACATGATGCTTCTTATGATGTTCATTAGCAGATTGATTGTACTTTTCTTTACTTGAAATATGTTGAGAACTAGGAGGAACAATGATAGGATCCTTCACAGGTTCTTTAGGAAGATTAATAGGATTATCAGCAATAATAGGAACATAACTAGAACCCATAGTTAAAGGAGGTATGGAAGGTGTAGGAAAAAAACCATGATTAAGATTCATAGGAGGTACGCTTAATTCAAGAATCTTACAATGCTTATATGATTGATATGAATGGAAAAGATTATCAGGTCGAGAAGGACATGAGTTAGGTAATGAAGGCCAAAAGAAGTCAAGAGTAACACAATCTTTGGGCCTAGAAGGTTGATATAAAATGTGATTAACTGCCTTCTATTAGGAATGAATTCTAGATGTTGGCAGTCATTCTATAGCAGTTGTTGTTGCATTCATGACTATGATTGTCATTGATGTCAACATAGTGATCTTCTGGAGACTAGCAAAGAAGCAGACAATGTTTTGATTAGCGCACATGGGATATTGTAGTTGGAGCTATGTGATGTTGAGGTTATACTCTTTGATATGTTATATGTCTATGGTTAAGAGCATAGATAATAATTAATTGATTCATGAAAGTTATGAGCATTTTGGTAAAAGCAGTATTCAGGCAGTGTTCCTGAGTAGCGGTTTGTGGAAATCAGATGATATCTCCTAATCAGGATGGAATCTAGTTTTGTGCAGTTAAAGGGAAGTTTGAGACACTTTGATGGTTACACGGTTCATAGTGAAAAATTTTAGGTCGCACGAGTGAAGAGATATTGCATTTGGAAGCTGACAGTTTTGTGTAATTTTGATGTAGCGTATGGAAACTTTTATTTTGTAATCGTGTGCCGACTCATTTGTAATTATTTGAGTGTGGTATAAAGGAAGGAATGTTTTTCCTTATTTTATGTAGTTTAAATATGAAAGAAGTGTGAGCATGGTTTGGTTGCATGCGAATGTAAGCATGAAGTGAAGAAAAGAGCCTAAGAGATTGTGAAAGCGAAATTGTGAAGGAAGACATGTGAAGTACAGAGATCTGGAATTGAGATCTGGTGTAGTAGTGAGTGTAGTTTGGCATAATAAAAAGGTAACATATTTCATATTATTCTACTGAATAATATTAAATATTTGGACAGTGTGTTTAGTGATCTTACCCTGAAGCTGTTTGGGCAGTGGGTCCTTCTGTCTTCCATAACTCTTAACAAGGTTAGAATCTTTTAACAGGGAATCAAAATCTCCTGATAGGGATTTATATGTACTAAATATATTTCATAAGACTCTTAACAGAGTCCATCCTCTCATAATGAATATTCATATTAGTACATCTTTTGTGGGCATCATTCCCACCAGGGTTTACTCTTTGATCAAGAGGTTCCCTAGTCAACATATCTTGTGTTATTGTGTCATTGTGTATGAATATCTTTGTATGGTTAGTAATTGCATTCCTTACATGGTTAAATGCTATTGAAGATGTTAAAAGTTATAATTATTTGATAACTGATTCACCCCCCCCTCTTAGTTAACATGGTGGACTTTACTTTCTAACATCTTCACTTCTTCATCATGAAAAATTTAAGACATTTATGGATAGGTGAAGCAACAACATGCATGGAATTTAACCAAGGAAAACCAAGCTTAACTTGAAACTAATTAGAAGTAGGAACAACAATGAAGGTAGTGTTCACAATTTTCCCACAAAGTTCAACTGGCAAGTTAATAGAACCAAATGATGGATAAAGAAAACTGTTACAAGTTTGAATCCACACATCAGATGTATCATAAGAATCACATTGCAAATTTTTCATAAAAAGATTTTCTTCAGTAATAACATTGACTAAGGATGTAGAATCAACAAGACAACCACGAGTAGGTATCTGAGAAGTCCTAGCATAAATATAAAGTGGACCATTAGGAGCTTTAATAGTCTCAGAATCATCAAAGGTAATCAAAAGTTCCTGAGGTCTTTTAGGTTGTTGTCAAGGTTTAGGTTGAGTTTTCAATTTAAGCTTAGGTTTTGGTTAAGGTTGAGATTGAACTTGAGGTTGAAGTTGAGGTTGAGGTTGAGGTGGAGATACAGATTGACCAACATGCTCCACTTGATTAACAATGTGATTTAGATCATCCATCTTTGAATCATACACAATTTCCATAGAAGATGGCTGAGCAATGGTATTCGTGTCATGCGTAGGTAAAGGATTTGTATAGATTTGAAGATTTTGATTAGGAGGAGAGACAGATTTGTTCCCACTACCATCAAGATTATCAATAGATAAGGCATTAGAATTAATTAAATCTTGAACCTTATGTTTTATAGAATAACATTTTTCAGTATCATGAACATTCTGATGATGATATTAACAAAAGGCTTTAGGATCGAAAGATTTAGATGCAATTGTAGTAGGTAAAAGAGGTTGAGTAGGAGGTAAAGTAATCATATTAGTAGTTAACAACCTATTCATAATAGAATGTAAAGATTTTGAAAGAGGAGTAAACGTATGATTTAATCGAAAAGAAGTGGATGCACAAGTGGCATTGTGAGATGCAACAACAACTTGATCAACAACTGCATTCATTTGTTTGTTTATCTTGACATAATTGTTGAATTTTTTAAATTTTTCTAGATTAGGAGTAGCATCACTTTTATCAACTAGAAGAGGAGCCATTAGAGTGGTCCTCTCAAATTGACTCACTTGTAATTGATAATGATGAAGCGCTACACAAAGTTGTTGAAAAGAGGTAAATTCAGTAAGCAAAATCTTATATCTAATATCCTTTTGCAAATTTGAAATAAACATATGTTGAATATCAATATTAGGAATAGGATAGGAAATCTAAGCATGCAAATGCTTAAATCTACCAATAAATTTAGTCAATTTTTCCTTAGCACTTTGTAAATATAATGCATCAAATCAGTCAAAGACACTTGCGGGCCAATGTTGTATTGAAATTGTTGAATAAAAGCATTGGCAAGTTTGGGAAAAGAGTCAATAGAATAAGGAGGCAAGAAACAATACCATTGTAAGGCCTTGTCATGAAAACTTCTAGCAAATAGATTGGCTAAAACCCTATGGTCATGAGCATAATCACTACAAAGGATTTGAAATGTTTTGACATGATGAATGGGGTCTCCTTTTCTGTTGTAATTCTCAAGACAAGGCAATCAACTTGCAGAGGAACATGAGTATGAATGATATGTAAGGACAAAGGACTTCCCATGTCACATGTAGAAATGCTAAACTTATTTTTAGTTAAGGATGCAAGTTGTTTTTGTAAGGAAGACACAGTTTGAGCCAAACTGATGATTGTTGAATCATTAGAGGAAATATGAGGAATAGAAACATTAGAAACACTAGGTAAAGTGTAAGAAGCTGCAAGAATAGAAAACACAACTGGAGGAACACTTGGAACTATAGTTGGAAGAGGATTGGAATAGGTAAAAGGAAAATTATGATAAGAAGGTTGTGATGTAGGAAGGGACATAGGAGGAACACTCATAGGAATAGAGGGAACCATCAAAGTCACCAAAGAAGGAGTATAAGTAGAAATACTAGGTAAAGGAACATAAGAGGGTTCTATAGTAGTGACAGGAGGAAGAAACCCTAAATCTTGAGCTTTTTGAGCTAAAGATTTAACATTTGAATGCACAAGATGAGTAATATCACACAAGAGGTTAATACCTTGATCAATATCACAAAGAACTTTCTTAAGAGCCTCTATAGCTTGAATATAATCTTGATTATGGTTTTCTTGAAGAAGCCAACTACCCATTTTATCAAGTTCAGTTGAAATTTTTTGGACTTGTTCAAGAGGAACTCTTAAAGCATCATCCTCATCATGAGATGAATGAGAAGAGTTGTGCTCCATCATAGGATTGGAATCATGAAGAATCAAATTATCATCTAGGATCCTAAGGAAAGGAGAGGAAGATTTAGGATCAAAGGCACCCATGATTCTACAACTTCATCTAATTGGAATGTTATAAGTAGGACTAAAGGTAGTAAAGCTCATAAACCAATGCAATGCAAATGAACTAAACTAACACAAAATATTTTGATTTTATATGAGATGCAAACACATAAAAGAAATCTAATACATCCAAGATCTAACACCATAAGACACAATAGAGCATCTAATTCCACAAAGAAAAGAGGGTAAGTATGTCGGGTTCCCCAAAATGAATGAGATGAAATAGTGGTTAATCAAAATGAATAGGGTTGGATAAGATGTATGATATAGGGGTGGAATATAGGACCTATCCTCAATCCAAATTCCCAAAAGGAAAGATCCAAATGGATCAATCACAAATAAGTGATCAATGCACAAAAGAATCAAACAATGGAGAATATGAAGCAAGGAGAAAATCCTATAATATACTATAAAAAGTATATGCTTGAAATCTGAAATAAATAGAAGGAGAATACTAACCTAAAAAATAGGGTAGATCAGCAAAATGTTGATTTCTAATGTCTGTGCATAGTTTCAGACAATTTTGCAACCTGTTTTAGACTGGAAATGTCGAGACGGAGAAAACCCAGAAAAATTTTATCTTTTAGGAAGCAGGTCATCCTTGAACCAGATAGCAGGGCAAGGTCTTACCCTAGGACAGGATCCTACCCCCCACTGAAGGTCATCCCTGACCTGAAATAGCTCCTATAGAAAATCTATTCGTAGATCTTGAAACTTTTTCGAAAATGGTATCTAGATCCAAGCTCCAATTCACAGTCTTGTACCTATACCTATAAGAAAAAGGGGTTTTTGTTGTTTGGATTGGGGGTTTGCCTTGGTCAAACCCCAATTTTAGAATCAACCTTGAAATTGAATTGAAATTGCAATATGTATAAACAAAGTAAATGGAACTATTCACCTTGCTTATATTGAAGTCCTTGTGGAGGATTCGAATCCTTGAATCCACAAGTAGAGATACTCCAAATGAATGTAGAAATGGATGTAAGATGTCTCAAATCAATGACATTAGATCTTCAACACCAATCATTAATGGATCTTGCATAGGAAGAGGCTTGGATGAATATGGATGGAGAAATCTTCAAGGGGTATCCAAAGAGATTGAATCCTTCAATAGCTAACAATGGATCTCCTTAACGAATGCTTAAATTCTTGAACATTTGAATGCACTTGAGAGCTTGATCATGAAAGAGTGGATGTTCTCACAAAACTTGATGGAGAAAATGAGAGAGGAAGGCTTCCTTTTATAGTGATCTAGGGCACAATACTCTAGAGTGGCCACCTTGGGGAATTAAATTTCAATTAGGCCATAACCCTTAGAAATGGCCCTAGATTAAATGCAATTTAAGGATTTACCATTCTGAAACCCGAAATGGCCAACCCAGAAGCGAGCAAAAAGAAACTTTCCAAAGCTTGACATCCCGTAACTCCCAGAATTTGAAAATTGGACCTGGGGTCAGGGATGAGGTAGAATCTACCCTAGGACAGGGTCGAGGTCATCCTTGAACCTACCAGGTCATCTTTGACCTAGATAGTTAGAAACTCTAGATTCTCAAAGAAAACTGTCAGAAAAAGGCTGGAAATAAGGGGGAGAAAAGTAGAATAGGGGAGAAACTACCAGATCCATGCAAAGACCTGATCAAGGAACTTTACATGACCCTAGACCACTCACTTAGAGAGATAAACACTCTAACCATGGAAGTTCTTCCATTTTAAGATGATATAGTAATTATCTCTTTTTAGAGTAAAACTAGCTTACCTAGGGGTTTTCAACCCGAGACCTCCTAGGAGTTAGGCTAGTTAGTTTCCATTTGTGTTATGTGAGTTACTTGGTAATATTAATTATATTAATTATATTTATAGGTTTGGTTAAGTAAAATAAGTTAATTAAAATAATGAAATATTTATTTAGGCTTATGGGAGTTGTTTAATATTTTTAATTCACTATAGTAGTTGGACAAGTTGCTTCCCGTAAAGCAATTCCTCCAACCATATGGTTGGATATGAATATTTGGAGGAGGGAGATTTTTGAGGAATAGGTATTTGAATTTGAAAATGGTGTTATTCATCAAGGCTAGAGGAAGATAACATTGTTTTTTTTCTGATAAAATGAAGAAACAATTGTTGCAAGAAAAATGCAGTCCGGATGCGGAGGCCATCTCTCTCTAACCAACTGTTGGATCTTTCTAATTTTTTAATATGTTGTTAAGAGGATAATTTCATCACGTCTCACCAGAGAAATTGAAGAAATATAATGTGGTTAAAAATTTATAGATCTTTGCATGGGTCTATCCAAGAGGACTACAAGGAGGAAGTTGGAAAAGATTTGGGTTTTCTAGAAGAAAGTTGGTCTCAGATAAGAAATGATGGATTTAAAAGATTTAATTAAAATCAAAGAATATCATAGAGGAAGAAGGTGTTAATTTTTATAAGAAGTTTGAAATTTTTCCCTCAAGGACAACCATTAATCCTAAAGCTTGGAAGAAGGTGCTGGTTCATATAGGTGTTGTGATTGTTCAACCTTGGAAGGGATTTTCTACAGAACTCCAGGTAGGATCTAGAACCAGGAAGAATTACCTTATTTCTTGTATTATTTTTATATGTATGAGTATAGGATATATGTAATATTTAATATGGTTTTTAAAACTCTATGGTTATATGAAATATTAAAGATATTAATTGGTTGTAAAATTATATTATTTACATGAAGTTGTAATACATGTGTTTGTAAGATTTCTTGGTCAAGTCTCTTCCTAGAAAGTTTATTATTATTTATATGATTATATTTAATGTGCTTATGGTCTGAAAGGTTTCTATTTCTAATGATGTATTGATTTGGTTTTTTGAACTTGGAGATGTGTAGTATTTTCAGGAAGAATGTTGTATTAAATGACAATTTATCTGTTTCAAATTTCTTCCTCAAAGGGTTATGGTTATATATATTTGGATTTTATTTGTTTTTATACGTATATATATGGTTGAGGGAAGTTTAAGGAAGGATTAGGAAGATATGGTTGAGTTTTTTCCTTCTTGTGTTTTATGTAGATTTGTAGTTATGAGTCCTTCATTTGTTTTACTCCTGTTTGATTTGGTCATTTTGGGCTTGGATTTTGGCATGTGACACTTGCATTTTTGCTCATAAGTTTGGTCTACATCATTTCACTCCTGAGAATGTTAAATTAATGCATGAGGTGATTTGCAATGTTTTATTTAAGGTGTCTTGTGTTTGACATGCTTTCTATGATTCTTATTATGCATATGGATAAGGTTAGGACTCATCCTGAGGGCCCGAGTGCACATGAGAGTTCCCTAAACCTATGATTTAGAATATGTGAAGTGTTTCATTGTTCTTTTGGCTTGTGTTGGTATAGGGAACTAGCAACCCTAGGTGAGTGTCTCACCATAGGTGTTGGAACCCAAAGTGGTTGCTAGATGATCCTATGGGTGAGTTTCTAATCAAGTGATAACCTTAAAAATTAACTTGGGAAGAGGGGGTTTCAAAAGATAATGAAAGAAAATGTAATAATGCCACATAGACCTGTTGGAGTACCAAGACCATGGGTAACTGCCATGATGGATCCCTATTTATAAATGGGGGACTAGGGTTACATGGTTTCTAGGAAAGATCCCAATACACAAGTTGTGTAATGACACTCACTTAGGTGGTATCCTCAAACCTTAACCTCAGTGTTATAGTATGGTGATGTTTTATATGCTTTACTCTTTCTATTTTGAGTTTTGGTTTCTTGATGTATTTGGGCCTTAGATTTCCTTAGAGTCTTGAGAGTACCTTGGTTCTATCTCCTAACACAAGGGGTGGAAGTTCACTAGTTTCACATGGTTGGGTGGAAAATCTCTTTCGAGGTATCATTCGTGGTTCATCTCTTGGATTGGATTCAGATTTATTCCTTGGTGAAGATATCCTTTATTGTATCATGTATCTCTGTCTTTTGTATTCAATATTGAAATATGTATTGTATGCCCTTGGGAAACTTCATGTAATTATCTCTCTATATTCAGGCCATGTGAAGTAATTTTAATTGTAATTGAAATTGAAATTGAAATTGTAAGAAGGAAGCAATTTAAAATGGGAGGGATAGTCTTAGGAGTGTCAAGAGGGAATGATTATTTGAAATCAAATTTTTTTTAATGTATGTATGTAGTTGTTACCTTTTGACGTAGGGCAGGGATGGAGGATCCAATAATGGATGGTCCAAACCTACAACTACCAATTATAACAACAATATGCATAGCAGAATACAACAAGATAATGATTCAAAACTGAATTTCATTTAACATGCCCAACTGTAAGGCCTTCCGGGTTTCAGCCTATTACAATGAAATAACAAAGTATTGACAAGATCTCATAAGATCCAAGGAACCACCAACTAGTTTAGATCTCCAACAGGAAGCCTTTGATAGGAACAACCACCACAGGATCTAAACTTGTACTCACACTTCCAAGTAACCCCTTGATGTCCTAAGCCTACAGGCCACTAGTTCTGCTACAAACTCCCAGATTCACAAATCTAATTCTACTCTATCCTTCCTAATGATGTAATGATAATCTCCTACTCCCTATCTCCCCTTCCAACTAGTAAACATCTACCCAAGCTCTCAATATATAGCCAGCTAAGCCACAAGTCGGCCAGTCAGGCATTTAATTACAATATAGGTCCAAACTAATAAAACAAACCAAAACTAATGAAAGAATGACTAAAACTTAATGAAAATTTTTATTTAGGTCCACACATGACCCAAAAACATTCCTTTAAAGGTGCAAGGCCCCATCTCATCACACAGAACTGTGCAAGAAGAAACACTCCACGTTTCGCATGAAAACTACAAGAAAATAGGTCCTGGGGAAAAAGGGCCATAAATTTTGACTCATAATGAATTAAGGCTTGTACTCTTGGTAAATGGTAGTACTTTAGGTCCTATAAAACTCCTTAAGATCTCAAAGGCTGATTCCTTATGGATCAAGATCACCACTATGAACAATCAGCACATAAACTGCAGGAATGGCTTCGGCGGGAACACTGGCAAAAAATAGGTCCCCGAGAAAAATGGTCATAACTTTTTACTCATAATGAATTAGGAGTTGTGCCCTTGGGAAATGATATTATTTTAGGTCCTCTTTAAGTTCCTAAGAGTACAAAGGTTGATTCATTAAGGATCAAGGTTTCCATATCCCGCAATCAGCTCCAAAACTGTAGGAAAACATTGCTCCGACGGCAAGGAAAACAACTCCAACTTTGAAATGGTTCATCCAATATCTCCTAAACCATGCCACCTCAAGAGATGAAACCTTAGACACATCTTCCACATACATAAAGGAACAAACTACTTTCAGCTCGCATTCCAAAGATCTCCATATATCATCACAACACAAAAACTCAAAAAACTGCCAAAAACACAGTATTGTATCCCTTTTCCAGGGAATTCCTCCAAGACAAAGAAAGATCTTTAGGAACTCAAAATGCTCCTACATCAGAATACCCAAGTAAATAGAAAGTATGTCCCATACTTTAATCTCAAGATAATTACCTGTAATTAACTTCATCTTCACCAAAGGCTTCCAATCCCTCAAGGATAAGAGAACAAATCTGAAAATCAACCATCTATGCTTCATCCATTCAAACATCAGGATCACATGAATCTCATCAATCCAATCAGCATACCACTGATCACCACAACCAATTTCAACCACAAGAGTATCCAACTCCCAAATAAGTAGATCCAAAGTCAAATCCATATCAGCATCACATATCTGCAACTCATTACTGTCAACCAATAATTCAAGTCCACAACCAACAAACAACACCTCATCATCAGGACAAAGGTGTTTAGCAATAGGTAACTCTTCACCAAAAGTAGCCTGATCACACCCAATGAGATGCTCTGCAATCTCCATGTCAGACACAACTGACTAAACATTAAAATAAATCTTCTCACCAGCCTCAACAAGGTCAACCACAGTATCAGTAAATAGAGGTATCTCAACAATAGTCACAAGTTGCTCTATTGGTTTCATGTCAGAGTCCACCAACTAATCACAATAACCAATATCACATACCTCTTCAACCTCTATACTATCACAAGTAACCTTGTCAAGATGTCTTCTCTCTTGGACCAGTCTTCTAACTAGCCAAACAAATTTCCTCTGGATTCAAATGCTCCAACTCTGATAAGCTCTACAAAGCTCAACAACATTTTCCTTGACAATGTCATCAACCCAGTTCAAGAAATTAGTTTCCAACCAAACAAACCTCTCAGAAATCTTTGCTTCCACCACATCATAAAGATCTGCAATTGCTCTAGGGTCCAATCCTCTCGGAGACATCCTTCAAGATCTTAAAAAACCCAAGGCAAAAAATCACCAACAAGGTCCTGGTGCAAACAACCTCAACTCCATTTGCACACTCAAGATCTTCAAGCTCGGATACCACTTGACATAGGGCAGTGATGGAGGATCCAATAATGGATGGTCCAAACCTACAACTACCAATTATAACAATAATATGCACAGCGGAATACAAAAAGATAATGATTCAAAACTAAATTTCATTTAACATGCTTGGCTGTAAGGCCTTCTGGGTTTTGGCCTATTACAATGAAATAACAAAGTATTAGAAAGATCTCGCAAGATCCAAGGAACCACCAACTAGTTCAGATCTGCAACAGGCAGCCTCTGATAGGAACAACTGTAATACCCCAAAAATGGGCTATAAGTTCATTAATCTTCTATATCGACACATCGAATGAAATCGACATCGAAGTCCTAACCTAAGGCACATCGGCACATTATTGAATCCTAATTGATTATCCTAAATTCTGCATCAAGGAATATTCCTTATTCCTAATTAGCCTAATTATCTTTAATTTAATGATTATTTGGCGATAAATCATATTTATCCTAAAGTTTGATTAATTGAATATTTTGAATATTTAACTAATTAGATTTAATTTTGCCACTTAATTATTTAATTTAATTTAATTATTTATTCCTAATTATTATTATTTAAATTTGACAATAAATCAAAATTCCTATCATTAATTGATTAAATTCTTATTTAATTAATTAAAGAAAGTTGTCATATTTAACGATATTATTTTGGAATAAAAGTTTGATTTAATAATTGATTAACCCATAAATCAATTGTTTTATTTTTAAAATCAGTTAAGTTGGAAATAAATCACTTTATTTATTTATTTAATTCATAATTATTATGCACATTCAAAAAGCAATTAAACTTCAAATCAAAAAATTAATTCAAGTTGTTTTAAAAATAAACTCAACTCGGATTTGAGTTATAAAGCTATTTTTGCATGCTTTTGCATGATTTTGTGAATTAATTATCTTTTATTCTTTGATAACTCAAAAATCAACCTGAGTTTATCTGAGTGATTTATGGCTTTTTCAATGCATCCCCAAAGCCCTGGATTTCTATAAAATCAAGGCTCAACTCTTCAATCTCATCTTTGATATTTTTGCAAACTCATGCTGGCGAATTGCTATCTGGAGAATCAAAGCTTCTTTGTGAATCAACCATGTTTGTGAGATCACTTTTGTTTCATATCTTAGAATCATTGCATATTAATTTCATCTTAGATTCTAGATTCATATCAGTTTTCATCATATCATTGCATAGAAAATCAAAAAAATAGATTAATTGCATTCATATTTCATATCAGTTTGGCATTCAAATCCTTCATTTAGGTGTCGTCAAGGTCACTGATCTTGATAACAATCTAAGAACATCATACTCGCACCTATTAGAAGGTAGTAAATTGCCTAGTTAGTTTAGCTTTCAATTTATTGCAGCTTTCATTATTGCTAACCTCTAATGTTTTACTGAAGTGTTGTGTCTACAGATTAGGTACAAAATTCACACACACATAAACTCATGCTGGTGAATTTCTATCTGGAGAATCAAAGCTTCTTTGAAAATCAACCACATTTGTGAGATCACTTTTGTTTCATATCTTAGAATCATTGCATATCAATTTCATCTTAGATTCTAGATTCATATCAGTTTTCATCATATCATTGCATAGAAAATCAAAAAAATAGATTAATTGCATTCATATTTCATATCAATTTTGCATTCAAATCCTTCATTTAGGTGTCATCAAGGTCACTGATCTTGATAACAATCTGAGAACATCATACTCGCACCTATTAGAAGGAAGTAAATCACCTGGTTAGTTTAGCTTTCAATTCATTGCAGCTTTCGTTATTGCTAACCTCTAATGTTTTAATGAAGTGTTGTGTCTACAGATCAGGTACAAAATTCACACACACATTTCTAGCACCCACTGTGGGGCCCTGAAATGGGTTTCCAATTCAAATCTATCAATTTCTATCTTTTTCTCCTTGGTTTCTGTGCAAAACTATGATTTTTAATTTTTGTCCGTATAATCTTCGTACAAGTTTCTAACAAAAGTCATTTCACACTGCACCCACTATCGTACGATAGTCTATTGGATTGAGGATCATGTTGTACTATACACACTATCATTTGAAAGTTTGACTATCATTTAACAGAACACCCAGTGTCGTACGAGTTTCTAGACTATCGTCTAGGAGCATACCCACTATCGTATGAGTTTCAAACTGTCATTCGGTAACAGACCCACTGTCATACAAGTTTCAGCATTAGATTTCAATTGTCATTTCATTTTTCAGGGTAGTTTGTCATATTTGGTTTTCAAATTTTGACTAACAGCTAATCTTAACAATTGAAATTCTCTATTTTTGATTGACTCCTACTGGTTTTGATTGGAAAAAGTGCAAGAATTGCTAAAAATAGGTAAAAATATACTAAGCATGTTGCGAGGAATTCAGGTAATCTTCTCAGCTGATAAGACTTTGATTTTGGATCTAAAACAAACATCTCATGTTTCTAGCTTGAGTGACTTTTATTGCTTTCCTATCACATACTTCATTTGGGCTATAAAAATGAACATAGTTTGCTTTCAGCATCTTTGTTACACATAGTAATTAGGCCCCATGAACACTATTTGTGGATCTTGAGAGAGTGGATTTCCAATAAAACTCTTCTCAATGAAGGATCCCTTGTAGGTGGGGAGGATATTGAGGGAGTCTCACGTTCCACTAGATCCGTGTGTCTTCAACTTTTGATCGAGGCATTCTCTCTCTGGAGAGGTTGATAGATCATAAGGGGTTGACGTCATAGATCTTTGTGAGATAATCTTGGTCTTAGCATGTCGGATTAATCTGTCTTTTTTTTTGGGTTAAAAGTGAAAAGGCTAGGGGATTATGCTCTACTTCCTTTTTGGATAGTACCAGAAACCCAAATCCTTGAATCTAGAACCAATCTCCATGTGGTATATCTTGTGAGTCACCTTTAGAGAGGGTTAACTGTAGTGGACATTCCTTTAATTGGGTCAACCACGTTGATAGAACTTCAAGCAGTAATAGCCATTTTCACCATGGTAGTGACAGTCGCTATATAAATGTCCTTGTGGAAGAAATCTTCACAGGTGTGGTTCATTGTTGGGTTGCCAGATCTCCCTAGCAGCTCTTGATTGATTAAATTCTCACACTGTGTCAAAACCCTGGTGCATTGGGATTGGAGTTCACCCCTTTGGATCATAAAATTTGCAAATTCAAACCATTACTAAAAACCCCAGTGAGGCCAAATTTTCATTTTCTAGGGTATATGTGCATTATTGCAAAACATTTTTGGAACATACACACTTAGCACTCTCAGGGATTAGCACAAATTCGGTCACTTGATTGTTCATGCGCAAGGTTGCTTTTTCCCTTGTTCATTATTTTTAGACATGCTTGAAATCACTTTCTTGTTGTTTTGCATGCTTTTCTATCTATTTGGTTACTAAAAACAAACGAATTTGTTACCATCCTCAAATCTGGACATTACAATTTGCAAACAATCCAATCTAAAAACTCAAAATTTGCAAAATCTGAAGTAAAATTCTTTTCTGGAGTCCACTGTCATCTCAGTCAGTTAGAAGGTCATATGAGTTTCTATCAAATGTCATTTCATTACTGCCCAACTGTCGTATGGTAGAGAACCCAGGGTCGTACGAGTCTTTTTGCCAGTCAAATTCAAAAAGTCAAATCCTGCTAGCAACTATCATGTGAGTTTTTGCAACTATTGTATGAGCTTTTCAACTATCATTTCATAGCATACCCACTATCATATGAGCTTTTCAACTATCATTTCATAGCATACCCACTGTCCTACGAGTCTGTAGAGTGTCATTTGGGAAATTTTTGAAAGTTGTCAGAAAATTATCAGAATTGCCAGATACTTAGCTTTTTCAGCCTATTTCTAGAACCTGTCAAACAAATCACTATGTCAGGAATAGAGTAGTAGCTATTGAGAATCCTATCATTTTCCAAAAGTGGCCTTTTGAATCCGATTCAGCCTTCTATTTAATCGATTTGAGTCCTTTTCATCTTGTGTCAAAACCTTGCCATAACTATCAATCTTCTATCAAATCTTCAAAAATAGACTAAGTGTTGTGAACTCATGTCCGCTATCTTTTGGGAAATCTACCCATACATCCAAGGCATATTATCCTTTACCCATGTCTAATCAAATCTTCAAATCAATCAAACCTTGACAAGGTTGCATCATCTAATCATCTTGATTCAATTCATTCTTCAGTTATCTAGATCTTATTCTTTTGTTTCACTCAAAGTTAATGGTGGAAACTAGAGCTTCCTCACACAAGAAATCTGGAGAAGCATCCCAGACCTTACCTATAACCACTACTAGGGGTCCAACTCTTGAGCAACTCATCAATTCTGGTCTTTATGAGGATGACGGTCTTGGCAATTTTTTATTAAAAAATTGGTTACATTCCTCCTTCATCAACTCACGGAGGTACCCAAAAAACCCCACATCAATCTATTCTAGGGAGTCCACAAACTCCTACCATGTCTCAAGTAGGGACAAACTTTGGCTCTCAAAGAGCTCAATCTCAACATGGTGCAAATCAGGAACCCACACTTGAAGAAATTGCTCAACATCAAAATGGTGATAACTTCAAACGAATGATGAAGCATTTCTTGAAAGAAGACAGAGAGGCATACTTTTTACAATTGGCTCATCAAGGAGCTAAACTTCCTCCCAACTTTAATGTGGAAAATGTCATTACACATGAGGAAGAAACTCCACTCACAGCTATTATGAAATAGATGCATGCCATGTAAGTCAAACTTAACAGCCTTGAGAAAGAAAAGGAACCCAAGGAGTTCTCCATGGAAGCTCTATGCCCTTTTCCTTTTGACAAAGACTTGTACATGCCACCATTTTTGAAATGAGTGGAGATGCCCAAGTATGATAAGTATGATGGACACTCTGACCCTCAAGACCATGTCAGAGAATTATGTACCCAATCAATGGAATTCATGCACGAACCAACCTATCTGATGCATCTCTCCCCTCAATCTCTGGGAGGAGCGGCCATTCAATGGTTCTCTCAATTACCTTCCACTATCAAAACTTTTGAGGAATTGATCAAATTGTTTTATCAGCAATACTCCTACAATATTCAACATCCAGTCACCATGATTGATATCTGTAATCTCAAGCAATATCCAGGAGAACCATTCCTAACATTTCTCAAGAGACGGAGGAAGAAGTTCTCTCTATATGCCAGACCTATTTCAGAAATAGAAAAAATTGGAAATCTTCATCAATAACCTTGTTCCAGAAATCAATTATCCTCTACAAATGCAAGATCATACATCTTTTGATAAGATGGTGGATAATTCTATCAACATCAAAAAACTACTTGAGAAAAAAGGAGAAATCACACTTCAGAAAGACAAGTATGAATCTAGGTCCAATTCTAAAGACAAGAACAAAAATTGGAACAAGAACAAAGGCATTGTCAAAGATGGCATTGTTGATACTATCCATGCCCCATCAAAGGCACCAACCTACAACCTAACTCTTGGTTCCCAAGCCTTTAAAGCTTTAGAACAAAAGTCATCCAAACCATTTCAAAGGAAGCCAGAATACAAATCTTGGGACAAACAATGAAAGTTCACTCCTCTTGGAGAATCTTTAGAATTAGCTATTAAAATTCTATTGGTTGATAACATCATCTCTTTTCCAGTAATCTGACCACCTGATTCTGAGCCTAAGCCAAAATGGTGGAGATAAAATGAATTTTGTGATTTCCATCAAGGTAAAGGTCACAAAACTAATAACTACTTATGGTTGAAACACACCATTCAAGATCTGATCGATAGGGGAGACATTACAGTTGACAATCCTAAGAGTAATAATGATCATACAACATTCATAGAACCATTTCCAAAACATGGTCAAGAAGTTTCATCTTCTCAACCTAATATGGGGGCAAAAGTCAATTATGCTTACCCTAGAAATAATGCTACCATCAATATGGTTGAACCCTATCTCTTAGAGCATTGCAATGTCATCACAATTGTAAGAAGAGATAGACAAAATCAATCCACCAACGTAGTTACTTGATCACAAGCCCAAGCACATCTGAAAGGACAAATCCCAGATTCATCAAATGTCCCTAAGGTGCCCTTCAATCTTTCATCTGCTTCTAAACAGAAGGCTGCTTCCAAATCTTCCAATCCAAAGGATACGAGGCCTACATCTTATAGCATTGTTCAACAACTCCAGCACACTAATGCCAAAATCTCCATGTTTGAGTTGCTTCGAATATCTCCAGCTCATAGAGCCATACTAGACAAAGCTTTGCTCAGTTCCAATGTTCTTGATGACCTTGATTTAGATAGGTTCCAGACTATGGTTGGACATCTTACATCTCCGCAATATATCTCCTTTTCAAAGGAAGATGACAAATCCTTGAGTCACCCACATAATTAGCCTTTTCATATAGAAGTCTTGATCTAGAACCATAGAGTCAAACGTGTGTTGATAGATGGGGGCGTTGGCCTAAACATTTGTTCTTATAGCTTGATCACACAATTGGGATTTTTAGAATTGGCTATTGATCCTCGAAAGAAGATCACCATAAAAGCCTATGATGAACAAGAAAGATCTTCTAAAGGCACCATTGTCTTACCCATCAGAGCAAGCCCAGTTATCAGAGATACTATATGTCAAGTTCTTGATCTACCTTTGGCCTAAAAAATTCTTCTAGGGAGACCATGGATACATGAAATGCAAGCTATTCCTTCTACATACCATCAATGTTTGAAGTTTCCTTATGGAGTAGAGGTTACTATCCTCCCAGATCTGAATACAACTTGCAATACCTTGAAGGAAAGTGCAAATAAGCTTGTGCCTAATAATAGATAATCTTCCATTGAACCAACTAAAGAAGCATCCACATCTAAAATGGAAGATCTTGCAAAAGAGGTTAATAGCAAAGAAAATAGTATGGGAGAATATACTATCGAGCTAGTCTTATCTTTGACATCTCTCCCTATCTCACCTAAGTCTTATGGGCAATCTTTGAAACAATCCAAAATAGACTCTAAAGAACCTCTTGAAGCATATAAAAAGAATTTTGTAGTAGAACAAGTATCCAAGCAAGAGTTTGAAGAGGATGAAGCTGTGCTATCATGGCTATACAAAGACAAACCCAAATCCCCAGTTGTTAAACTAGCGACTCTACAAAACCACAGATCCCTTCTAAGTCATATAGTCTAGGAAATAAATTGATAGCTAAGATGGGATATCTAGGTCAAGGCCTTTAGGAGTTAGAGGAAAAGGTCTTGTGGCACCTATTTCACATACGGGTAGGGAAAATAAGAATACTATTGGCCTAGGCTTTAAGAAGAAACCCTATCACCTCAAGGGTAATTGTTCTCATGTCATAGAGTAGATCACACCAAGAGAAGCCCTTCTTAAGAAAGAAGAAACAAAACCATCAGATAGTGATTCAGACAGCTCAGAACTCATTCCTTATGAAAAATTTCCTAAAGAGATCAAAGACCTTGATGCAGAAGATGATCCAATCAAAAGAATTAATGTAGTAGAAACACAAGAACCTACTATCAATCAAGAGATAGTTTCAACACAAGAACCAACTAATCTTGAAAATAATCAAGAAGAAGAAGGTGGTAGTTATTCTGAGATAGATTCCCATGAGTATGAATACAAATCTAAATCTAAGGGTAACCCTTCTTGGGGTATTCACCCTGACTTTACTCATGTTCTAAGATTTCCTAGAGATCTTGAATCAGAAGATGAATCTAATGACTATGAATGGGGAGTCATTCCAGAACTAGCTGAGCTTATGCACCTCAACCCAATGTAAGTCTAGAGTGAAATGATGAACCTATCAAGTCTGATCCACCTATGGCTGAATTGGATTCCCACAATGACATTGAGCCTATTCATGAATTGAATGTCTTAAGTTGTAATATCACCTTTGAACTCGAGCATCAGGTTAGGACCAATGATGACATATCCATATCCGTAAACACTATCTCCCAATCTTTCCCTACTTTGACTATCCAATATCCAGACCTTATTGATCAAACCTCCACAAATCTGAGCCATGGTATTTATACCTTCCCGAATGACTATTCCCTTTCTTGCTACCTAAATGTAGTTGAGCCTATGAGGACTTCCATTAGTGAACCAAGCGTTAGCATGACCGATTCAGACATCAAATATCTTAGTCAGGAAAATAAGAATAAGAATAAAAAGAAAAGGAGTTCTAAGGGTGAAAACCACTTTGTGGCAATCTCAAAACCTACAAAAGTAAAAATAAAAGATGTATCCGAAGGTGAAGACCTCTCTGAGGTGCCTAAGGATGAGATATTTGATGTCCTTTCGAGTCATTTACAAGATAGATCTCTAGTTCTAATTGAGCCCACTCAATCCATCAATTTGGGTACAACAGAGGAACCACAATTGGTACATGTAGCACAATCATTATCAAAAGAAGAGAAGAAAAAATTTACTAAATTCCTAACAGAGAAAAAGATCAACTTTGCATGGAAATACTCAGATATGCCAGGGTTGGATCCTAATCTTATCATGCACCATTTATCTATAGCTCCTAATGTAAAACTTGTCAAGAAAAAATTCCAAAGATACATCCTCATGTTGCACTCTTGGTAAAAGCTGAATTAGAGAAGCTTCTGAAAGCTGGATTCATTCAATTTATTAACTATGCAAAGTGGATCTCTAATATTGTACCTATTTCTAAACCAGATGGTTTAATCAGAGTGTGCATAGACTTTAGAGATGTGAATAGAGCGTGCCCTAAGGATGATTTTCCACTACCTAACATTGATATGATAGTGGACATGACTGCAGGTTTCGAGATGTATTCCTTAATGGATGGTTTCTCTAGATATAACCAAATAAAAATTGCCCTAGAGGATCAAGAGAAAACTGCTTTCACATGTGCATGGGGTACCTTATGTTGGAATGTCATGCCATTTGGGCTTAAAAATGCTGGTGCTACATATCAAAGAGCAATGACATCTATTTTCCATGACATGATGCATTGAACTATCAAAGATTATGTTGATGATACTTTAGCAAAATCTATGATTAGAGCTAAACATCTAAAGGACTTGAGCATGATCCTAGACAGAATGGAAAAGTTTAGTCTGCGACTAAATCCTAAGAAGTGTGAATTTGGTGTCACTTCTGGAAAGCTCTTAGGATACATAGTTTCAAAGAAGGGCATTGAGGTTGATCTAGCTAAAGTAAAGGCTATAATGGAGATGCAACCTCCTAAGAATATCGGCTAGATGAGGACATTGCAAGGAAGAGTTCAATCTATTAGAAGATTCATATCACAGCTAGCGGACATATCACATCCTTTTACAAAAACATTACATAAAGGTGTGACCTTTGCATGGAATGAAGAATGTGAGAAAAAATTTGATCATATCAAACAATATCTATCAAATCCTCCTATCTTGATGCCTCCTATTCATGGGAAGCCATTGATATTATATGTCTCTGCAACAGATACATCACTAGGGGCATTGCTAGCACAGCATGATGAAGATAAAAAGGAAAGAGCTATATACTACATCAGTAGAACATTGGTGGCATATGAAAAGAACTATTCAATGATTGAGAAATCTTGTTTATCTATGATCTTCACATCACAAAAACTGAGACACTACATGTTAGCTCATACCACTCAATTGGTAGCTAAAATTGATCCACTAAAATACCTACTAAGCAAAGCTACCCTCATGGGTAGATTAGCTAAATGGGTCATGCTATTGAGTGAATTTGACATTGAATATGTTGAGAGAAAAGCTATAACAGGACAGGCCATTGTTGATCAATTGGCTAAAGCACCATTGTTTGATGACACACCACTACAAATGGAATTTCTAGATTCCTCTATCATGCATCTTTCTTCTAGAGAATGGCAATTATTCTTTGATGGATCCTATACACAGAATGGATTTGGAGCGGGCATATTGTTCATAACTCCTCAAGGATACTCCATACCCAAAGCATTTAGATTAAAGTTTGCTTGCACAAACAACATTGCAGAATATGAAGCCCTTTTAAATGGTATGAAAATAGCAATTAAATGGAGAGTAACAAAGCTACACATTCATGGAGACTCTCAACTTGTTATTCATCAAGTCAATGATGTGTACCAAACTAAAGATGAAAAGCTCATTCCTTACAAGAGAATGGTAGATGATCTAAAGAAGTATTTTCTATCTATCACATTTGAGAAAATTCTTAGAATGGAGAACAAGGCTACTGATGCAATGGCAACATTATCTACTCTCTTACAGTAGCCCGAACATGAGCTATGCTACAAGTTCCTGATGGAAGCACTATCCTATCCTGCATATGATTCCCCTGAAACCCGCATGATTTGCACTATTGTAGGTCATGATTCATCTAGATATAAAAACCTATTTTCCTATCTCAAAGACCAAATCATTTCCGATACCTTCAACTGCCATGAAAAGAGATACCTTATCCGAAATGCCTCTTGATATGTCATCATTGGTAATGATCTTTACAAACAAGGTCTAGATGGTACGCTACTTAGATGTTTAGAATGGGAAGAGTCTCAACATGCATTAGAGGAAGTCCATGAAGGTATTTGTGGGTCACACTTGAATGGTTTAACACTAGCTCAAAAACTTATTAGGGCTGGGTACTATTGGCCTGAAATGGAGAAAGAGTCTATCAAGTTTGCTAAGAATTGTCAAAAGTGTCAAGTACATGGCAACCTAATTCATGCTCTAGGGAGGGATCTAATCCCCTTTATAACATAATGGCCTTTCCATCAATGGGCATTTGATCTTATAGGAGCTATAAATCCTCATTCTTCTAATGGACATACCCATATAATCATAGCTATAGATTATTTTACAAAATGGGTAGAAGCAGTCCCTTTGACACAAGCAACTGGAAAGAAAATATCTATGTTCATATTGAACTATATCATATGCAGATATGGGATACCTCATTCCATAATCATAGATAACGGTGGCCAATTCAAGAATAAAGACCTAGATGATCTATGTGCCAAATTCAAGATTACACAACATTGGTCTTCTATCTACTATCATCAAGGGAATGGACAAGCAGAGGCATCTAATAAGAATCTATTGAAAATCTTGCATCAAACAGTTAATAAGATAGGAAGAGACTGGCATCCCATGATCAATCCCACTCTCTGGGCCTATAGAACAAGTATCAGAACACCTACTAGGGCTACACCTTTCACTTTAGTTTATGGGTCTGAAGCGGTACTACCTATTGAGGTTGAAATCCCATCACTAAGAATTAGAATGCATGGTCTAGTAACTGATGATGACTACAGAGTGTCTAGGTTGCAAGAACTGGAACTACTAAATGAGATTAGACAAGCAACATATGATCATCTTAGAGTATATTAGAAGAGAATGTCTAGAGGTTACAACAAGAAAGTTAGACACAGAGAATTTTAGGTTGGTGATCTAGTCTTGAGAGAAAATCCTAAAAATCAATCACATCGAGAACGCAAGGGGAAGTTTGAACCCAACTGGTTGGGTCCCTTTGTTATCACTACTAATTTTGGCTCTAGTGCCTATCAACTCTCAACGACTAAAGGAGAACAGCTCTGAGAACCAATCAACATTCTCCATCTGAAGAAATTATATGCCTAAGGCATTCAGTCTATGGTAAAATGTCTTGAAAAAATCTTAAAAATCTGAAAAAGTCCTGAAAAAATGAACATCTTGGTGAAAACCTAGCAATAGGCACCTTGGTGATTCACAAAAAAAGTGAAAAATATCAAAAATATCAAAAAAATTGGAAAAATTGAAAAATACAAAAAAATGAGAAAAAGAAAAAGTGCCTTGGCGAAAACCTGGAAACAGGCACCTTGGTAGCAAAAATAGAATCTCTACCAAGATGGTGAAAACCCGGCAGATGGGTGCCACTTGTTTCAAAATGCTCCATCTATTAGCACAATCTTGGTCTTTCCCAGCTTTCAATCTTGCTTTAGTTTGTACATATCTCCCAGTTTGTTTTCAATAAGTTGGTTTGTACACCAATCAGCTCAAGCATCTGTATCCTATCAATGCTTAAAACTTGGGGGCAATCAATGTCAAATCCTATGGTCTCTAGTATACCTCAAATGTATCATATCTAGTCAGAGTCTTTTGAAGCTTCATTTGAGTCAGTCAGTCTATCTTGTCTACAGAAAGGATTTTGCATCTACAACAATGCAATCAAACACAAACTGAAAACAATCTGTGCTTTATACATGCTTTTATCTCCTTGTCTGCTTACTGATTCGCATTGAGATTTCTTGCATATTGTGTCCCTTCGAGCTCTTTGATGATTTCCTTTATAGGATTTAGAGAGTGATGACTGGGGGCATAATCTTTTCTTTTTTTTCTGCTTGTATGTGAAAATCTAACAACTTTGGAAATTTTGGATTGAAATGGTGTCCGACTGTAAGAGCCTCTATCTCAAATTGGATGGCCATGCGTACCTCGACCATTGATACCTAGAAAATTCAAGGAAGTTTGATCTAATTATTGTCCTTTTGAGTGATTTCTTTCTCCTATTGTGAAACATGATCTTACCTAAGGATGTGAATGATAAAGGGTCACTACGGGTAATTCACATTGGATTTTGAATAATCTCTTTACTGTTTGATGTGTTTTTTTTACACAAGGTGTATTCTGGTCATCATGATGTTCATGTTTTGATGCTTATACAAATTTCTATATCAAAATGGACATGATATTCAGGTCATCCTGGTGTTTGTGCCTTGGTGCTTATATCTAATCCGACATTCTGAAAATAAAGTCAATATTCATATGTCCATGGTTGTTTGGCCAGTGGGTGTTGTATTGATTCTTGTGCATACAAATTGATATTCATATGTCTATGGTTTCTAACTAGTGGGCATTGTATTGATTTATCCGGTTACCTAAAATTTCAATGATGATAACAAATCAACACATGATCAGTGACTAGGTCCTAGGTCCTAGGTCTTAGGTTGCATTTCATTCTGCATGTCTCTTTGCATTTTGCATGTCTGCATGATCTCACAAATGTTTGGAAACACTTCAAAGCTTAAATAATTCTTCATATCCAATGAGAGCTGAGTCTCACTCAAAGGTCTCTTCACTGAACCACAAGCAGTAACTCTCCTGGGTTAAACATCCTTTTGACATGAGACTGAGTACTTGTCTTCATCAACCTACAAAAACATATCATGTGTATCGCTGCATTTACATCCCATATCATTACCATTTGTTACATTACATCCAGTGCATAAGCATAAATCACCATACATCTTTTCATAATCAATTACATTTGCATAACATCCATACATATGAAAGAAATCATTGCATTGCATTGATCCATACATACATTCTACACTACTCATAGCATAAGCATAACATGATATCATCATAAATCCAAACACGACAAGTAAAAATGAAGTCACAATCCAAAATATCGATCTCATATATATCATCAACTTGAAATGTGTTAGGGGTGCACTACTGGCACACTATACAAAATAATGAGCTCCTGAAAGATATCAGAGTCAGAACAGTATATCAATGATAAAAAAAGAATACAGTATATCAAAACATAAGAACAAGAATCAACTATTGGTATGCTCCTCAGTATCTAGTGGAGGAGGGGGTGGTGCATCTAGTATAGCCTCTGCTCTCAGTGCCCTAGCTCCCTCTGAGGTTTCCATATAATTTGAATACATGGGTACTCTCTGTGCAACAGGGACAACAACATAATATGCAGACACATAATATGAAGCTCGTGAGGTCTGATGGGTCACCTCTATATGTAATCTCTAAACCTCTAAGTGAAACTCTGCATGAAGCTCTGTGCACTACCTATCTGCCTCTAGATACCTCTCCTCCCACCTAGCACTCTGTACCTTCAGGTCCCGGACCTAAGCTCTGAGATGTCTAATAGTCTCTGATGAAGTAAGAGGAATAGTAGGATCTACCTTAGCTATTGGCATCTCTGTGTCCTATGCTGGATGCTCTAGCTACTGGTCAGTGGCATCTACTCTATGTACCTTACGGCATCTAACCTCAACTCCTAGATCAAAAGTGGTATCTTCCTGTAAGGGATCTACATCACCACCTAAAAACTGCTCAACTACTAAGGCATCATCTGCAGAACCAACACCGCCCAAAGTTCCCCTCTCACCCCTGGTCCATCTCTGTGAACCTGTGGATGTACCTGCTATAGAAGTAGAAGGATGAGGAGGCCTCATATGTCCTAATGGTCTCTGAAGGGGAGCCATAGCTCTAGGTCTAGGTGATGTAGGATGCACTACTTGAGGTCTTAGGCCCTATACCTCAGGAGCACCTGTAACATCCATCGCCTCCTCCATGGAGGGTATCAACTCAGTGGGATCCAAGAATTTGTGAATGGGGTGATCAGAAAGCCAAGAGATGTATCCATCTATGACCCCTGCATCAACAACCTATGGATGGTAGTCCTAGTCTCTACCTATGATAGCACTATACTCCTCTAAACATAAAGAATAAGTGAGCCTCTGTGTCCATCCGAGCCCAATCTCATGAACAATGCGAGCATATGTAGTATACTCTTGTGGGGCATCCTATCTACATCCATACTTACACCACACTCTAGTAATGAGAAATCTCTCCAAAATGGTGGGAGACCGACCAATAAGTACATAACTCTGGAACAAAAAGCTGTACTGCTCCCTCGTAGTGGGCCAGGCCTCTATCTGCAAGTAGGGTCTCCAATGCACAAATGTCATATCATCCAAGCATCATCTAAAATACTCAATATGACCCATGTGGACCTGTGTGACATAACCAACATATGTATATATCACTGGCTCCTGTGGCTGATGCTGTGTCTGAAAAACCAGTCTCAAAATTGGGATATGCTCCCAGGCCCATATTTGTAACACAAGAGCTCCAGAAGCAAAGCTCTTGCAATCCTGATACACAACCTCATGCATCTCTGAAAACATATGTTCCAAAATAAACTGAACCCAAGCAAGCTCAGTGTGAGTTGCCATAAGAAGTGCTACCATCGGGGCCCATCCCATCAAGAAACCATTCTGCTGACAGCCTGGCATGATGAGCTCACCAATCATCCCAACAATAATACACTCTAAGAGGTGTGTCTACCCATATCTCTATATAAGGGTCTCCCACAAAATGGACCTAGTCAACTATGTATCATCACCAAACAGACACCTAAACGCATGAAGACCTGTCTGGCCAGAACTCACATACTCAAGACACCGACTACTATGGAATGGAATGCATAGTATCCTATATATATCCTCTGGAGTCACAGTGATCTCTCCAGTCGGTAAATGAAACGTCTATGTCTCATAGTGGAATCTCTTGATAAGTGCAGTCAATAGGCCATGGTTTAACCTAATATTAGGTAAATGGATCAAATACTCAAAACCACATGTAGTAAGATGAACCCTCATAGGGTCAGGAAGTGAGACACATAGTCTCTATGTCGCTGGATATGAATGACGGACATGTACATCTAGATATGTGACCTATATTATACAAAAATAGGAAATTCTATCAGAACTTGGGTTCAACAATAGGCTAATAGTGCAGAAATTGAATGGTTTGGTATTTCAAAAAGTAGGTTAGAGAGTCAACAATTAGGTAGAGCAATCAGAAAAGCAAAAATCTTGATCTAAAATAGAGTTTTGAGCTCACTGTTATTCATACGACAATCTAGATTGGCACCAAAAGTCATATGACACTCTACAATAGCCCATACAACAATCCATGGTCATACGACACTGGGCACTTAGTCATACGAGTTTCAAGGGACCTGATGAAATGTCGTATGACTCATGGGTCCCCTTCATATGACACTGGGTGGGTCATGAAATGACAAAGTAGATCCAATTCGAATGTCGTACGAGTCTGGGTTGGGACTCGTACGAGTTTTCATATATGTGAAATTCAAAAATGAAAATGCGTACTAAAAATGTCTAAAATGCTATAAAACATGAAAAATTTGAATTTTCAGAGGGGCACAGAGGTCCACATACTGGATGTCCATACTATCAAGGTATATCATGTCTCCGGTTGCACTCAAATCGATGCGAACTCATAGGTACCTTTGGTTCTCATTGTTCTGCCATTTTCTTGCTCAGAGGGCTCCACAAGATCTCAAAAGTCAAATGGTTGAAATGATTGAAAATGACCCTTCCAGCCTTTATATAGCTTTTGACCTAATTTTCAAAAGTGCTCCATTTTCCATGAAAATTGCACCCCTAGCTAATTTCGATGTTCTGAATCCACTTTCGGGATCAAAATCAAAATTTGAGATCATTTACTATGTCAAAATTGTGATTTAAAATTTTTGGGCCTAGGACAGTCTACTGCTTACATATTCGACCTTCGATCATCACAGAAATCCAGTATTCAACTTAACTAATTATTTTACATCAAACTATCAAAATTTCAACTTGGTTAACTATGGTCAACTCATGGTTTCACCTAGTCAAACTTGGTCTTCAGGACCTCCAAACGGTGTAGAATGCATTCTCGAATGTGAATAACCACTTCTCAAATCAATTAACATGCTTCTAAACTATCAACGCTAACTTTTCTTATCAGATTTCAATTTTAATCCTGAAGGGGGCATGGTATTGCATATCATTCAAAGTCTGTAATCTAATTTGAAATCATATCTTTGCTGAAATCATATCTTTCCTTAGTAATCAAGACAACAACCATGTCTAGTTGCTAATTCATCAAAAATACCTCATCGATCAGGGAAAATCAATCATCACTCGGGGCATATCAAATTCATCAAGATCCATATCAATCTGGTATTCTCCTAATCTTGTAAATTGTATCATTTTTTGCAACTATCGGTTCAATTGTGTTATTTCCTTGATTCTTCAGTAACTGAAGGGTTCAGATGTGATACCAATGTGATTCAATACAAGGACAATCAAGTTTGGAATTGGTCACTCACTTCTTTGCAATCATAAGGTTCAGAATTAGGTGTTTTGACACTTTTTTGCAATCATTAGTTCATTTGCTATTATAGTTAACATTATCTTTGGTCACTCAGGACCTATTATCTTCATATCAAATTCAATTAGTTTCTGTCTCATATCAATTTCAATTTCAAACATCAGTTTCAATATCATACACAGACTATCTTTGAACCACTGCGCTTCGCACAACAATTCAAAGAGGGGCAAAATGTAATACCCCAAAAATGGGCTATAAGTTCATTAATCTTCTATATCGACACATCGAACGAAATCAACATCGAAGTCCTAACCTAAGGCACATCGGCTCATTATCGAATCCTAATTGATTATCCTAAATTCTCAATCAAAGAATATTCCTTATTCCTAATTATCCTAATTATCTTTAATTTAATGATTATTTGGTGATAAATCATATTTATCCTAAAGTTTGATTAATTGAATATTTTGAATATTTAATTAATTAGGTTTAATTTTTCCACATAATTATTTAATTGAATTTAATTATTTATTCCTAATTATTATTATTTAAATTTGACAATAAATCAAAATTCCTATCATTAATTGATTAAATTCTTATTTAATTAATTAAAGCAAGTTGTCATATTTAATGATATTATTTTGGAATAAAAGTTTGATTTAATAATTGATTAACCCATAAATCAATTGTTTTATTTTTAAAATCAATTAAGTTGGAAATAAATCACTTTATTTATTTATTTAATTCATAATTATTATGCACATTCAAAAAGTAGTTAAACTTGAAATCAGAAAATCAATTCAAGTTGTTTTAAAAATAAACTCAACTCTGATTTGAGTTATAAAGCTATTTTTGCATGCTTTTGCATGATTTTGTGAATTAATTATCTTTTATTCTTTGATAACTCAAAAATCAACCTGAGTGATTTATGGCTTTTTCAATGCATCCCCAAAGCCTTGGATTTCTATAAAATCAAGGCTCAGCTCTTCAATCTCATCTCTGATATTTTTGCAAACTCATGTTGGTGAATTTCTATCTCGAGAATCAAAGCTTCTTTGCGAATCAACCACGTTTGTGAGATCACTTTTGTTTCATATCTTAGAATCATTCCATATCAATTTCATCTTAGATTCTAGATTCATATCAGTTTTCATCATATCATTGCATAGAAAATAAAAAAATAGATTAATTACATTCATATTTCATATAAGTTTTGCATTCAAATCCTTCATTTAGGTGTCGTCAAGGTCATTGATCTCGATAACAATCTGAGAACATCATACTCGCACCTATTAAAAGGCAGTAAATCACATGGTTAGTTTAGCTTTCAATTCATTGCAGCTTTCGTTATTGCTAACCTCTAATATTTTGCTGAAGTGTTGTGTCTACAGATCAGGTGCAAAATTCACACACACAATAACCACCATAGGATCTAAACTTGTACTCACACTTCCAAGCAACCCCTTGTTGTCCTAAGCCCGCACGCCACTAGTTCTGCTACAAACTCCCAGATTCACAAATCTGCTTCTAATCTATTCTTCCTAATGATATAATGATCATATCCTACTCCCTATCTCCCCTTCTAACTACTAAACATCTACCCAAGCTCTCAATATATAGCCAGCTAAGCCACAAGTCGGCCAGTTAGGCATTTAATTACAATATAGGTCCAGACTAATAAAAGAAACCAAAAATAATGAAAGAATGATCAAAACTTAATGCACCTTTGGATTTAGGTCCAAAAATGACCCAAAAACATTCCTTTAAGGGCTCAAGGCCCCATCTCATCACATGGAACCGTGCAAGAAGAAACACTCCATGTTTCGCATGAAAACTGCTAGAAAAGAGGTCCTGGGGAAAAATGACCATAACTTTTGACTCATAATGAATTAGGGCTTGCGCTCTTGGGAAATGGTATAACTTTAGGTCCTCCAAAACTCCTTAATATCTCAAAGGATTATTCATTATGGATCAAGATCACCACTATGAACAATCAGCACAAAAACTGCAGGAATGGCTTCGACGGGAACACTAGTAGAAAATAGGTCCCCGAGTAAAATGGTCATAACTTTTTACTCATAATGAATTAGGAGTTTCTCCCTTGGGAAATGATATTATTTTAGGTCCTCTTTAAGTCCCTAAGAGAGAAAAGGCTAATTCATTAAGGATCAAGGTTTCCATATCCCACAATCAGCTCCAAAACTGTCGAAAAACACTGCTCCGATAGCAAGGAAAACAACTCCAACTTTGAAATGGTTCATCAAATATCTCCCAAACCATGCCACCTCAAGAGATGAAATCTTAGACACATCTTCCAAATACATAAAGTAAAAAATTCCTTTCACCTCACATTCCAAAGATCTCCATAGATCATCACAACACAAAAACTCAGAAAACTGCCAAAAACACAGTATTGTATCCCTCTTCCAGGGAATTCCTCCAAGACAAAGAAAGATCTTCAAGAACTCAAAATGCTACTGCATCACCTTCTACCCTATCTCTTTTTGAATCATTGAAATGGGAAAATGGAAAGTAAGGGTTTTAAATGAAAAACTTATTTATGTTTTGGAAGTACTAATGAATAATGTATAGATAAGCTTAATGGGAAAATAAATGAAAGAGGAAAGGATAAATGTATTTAGTTTATGAGAGAAGTGATGTGTTGTTTGTTTCTATTTCATTTCTAAAGGTTTAATGTCATGTAAATTAGGTAAGGAAATGAATTCATAAAGATAGTTAATTGTATTGATGATTTTAATATTGGTAACAATCTTTAAGGGAACCTTTAAGGACACATTCATATGTAGGAATATCAAATAAGTTCTTAGTAATGTTGAAAAAAAAAATAGTTTCTTTTCTTGTAGTTTAGACATGTTCCTTATGGGTTCCCTGGTGGGGACATTACACTTGTCTCATCTCACGGTTCACTGATACCTCTCATGGGGTCCGAGATACGAGCCTCAAAAGATTGCTGCCCAATCAAGGAATCAGAAAATGCACGCACTTCTTCACCAAAGTTTATATATGGGAAACATGAAATACATATGTAATTAGAGCTTCTACCTTCACCTAGGGCCATTGCATACTTCCAAAATTTTTCCAGCAAAATTACTTATTTCAAAGGCCACCCATGTTTTTTTTTAAATGGTTGGTTGGTTTCTTTTTCTTCTTTCAATGGCCATCCATGATTTTTTGATAATGTTACAACATTTCATACATAGTTATTACAATTTAATACCTCCTTCTCTCCCACTCATGGAAATGGTTGTTACATTGTAAGCTAATGGCATTGATACCTATTTTGGAAAGATGTAAAAGAGTCAAAATTCCCATTCTGCTAGATGAATTATTGGACAGTGCATAGGGAATGAATGAAAATAAGGAGGACAACCTGTTCTACTTCAAAGTTTGGAACTGAATAGAGATTTTCACTTGCAATGTCAATGTACTCAAAATCAATGGGAAAATGTTTAGTGCAACGAATGTGTATCCAAGTTCGGTGGTGTGGGTTCTATTATATATTTAATACTAACAAGAAATTTCTGACAACAAAAACTTAAGCAACTCTATAAGGGGTTATAAGTGGATTGTGAAAACATCATTTCAACATGAAACTTGAATATAATGTTTAATCCCAACAACAAAATTCTATATGATTTTATCCAAAGGTTAACATTTTGACCAAATGCATTCATGTTTTCCATTGACTTGATACACTCCTGTTAAAGCTTACAACTCACACAAAATGTAGATGTTCATATTACAAAACATAATAAATTATATTATACCATCAAATATCCTTCAGTAAAATGTAATTGAAAAACTATTTTCTATCATGTTAACTTGGTAAACCTTTCCACTTAGATACTCCTCTTGATTCTGGGATTTCATTTACATTAACCAAAATGGTTTTTTTGATTTGAAAGTAAGGGAAAGATTCACTAGAGTAGAGGATTCATAATGTTCAGGGTTCTTTCCAGAATGGCCTGCAACAAAAATTAATAATTATTTGTTTGTTTTAACTTTTAACATTCCTCCTTGTACATATACACTTAAAATGTCTGGTCTGAGAATTCTAGTAAATGCAATTATACTTATGATTTTGATTTTTCTTGATTGCATTGATGGTATTATTATTTTTCTCATTAGACACCAAATCGATCAGCAACTTGCTGCCCATTGGTTGAGTTAAGCTGCCTAATTTTTTAGAAGGGCATCTTGTATCAACATTTGTATTTATAAAATTACAAGTAGTAAATTTTTCTACACACCCTATTCTTTTAAATATCTTAACCTTGAAACATGACTTTGATATGTACTTGAACACTAGAAAATCTCCCATCTCCACCCCATGATGATTCAAATTTTTTTCGCAACCCTCTTGAAATTCCAGTTTATTCAAGGAACACCATAACTGTGCATCATACTCTTTCCCACCTAGGCCTTACAACTGCAATCCCATGATATTCTCTGCAAAAAAATATGGTTCTCAGATTGAGGGTCTTGCAGAAAAATATGGTTCTCAAACTAAGGGTCCTGTAGAAAAACTAGTTCTCGAACTGAGGGTCCTGCAAAAAAATGTCATTCTCGGACTAAGGGACCCAGAGATAAACTTTTTCTTTTCGATGCCAGTAAAATCAATCAGATATCAAAAATTATTGAATATCCGAAATCTCCCGCTCAAATTTTCTCTCAATCTCTCTCTCTCTCTCTCTCTCTCTCTCTCTCAGGTACTCTCTCTCTTAGGTATTATTGAACATATAATATAAATATTTTAATAAATATTTAATACTAATATTATATTATTATACAATAGAGAAATAAATAATAATAATATAACACAATACTAATATAATAATTAATATAATACTAATGATATGCTATTATCATTTAATATTAATATAATTTTTTTTTGTAATATATAACTTAAAATTGAAAAAAGTAGTCAACTCATTTAGTATTAATATAAAAAAATTGTAATATATAACTTAAATTTGAAAAAAAGTAGTCAAGTTGAAATGTTATTGGGCGGGATATATCGGATATCTGATATTATCGGATATCTGATTAGGCTTGGTATTTGCCTTGGGCAATGTCAAACATGAATGGTCAACCCAAAAAATGTGTTCACTAGATTTGCTTTAACCTTGATGAAGGGTGCTCCCCTTAATACCACAAACACATAACAGAAATAGAGAAACAACAACAATATGCAAGAACAGAAAATTGGCTTCTTATTATCTCCACAAATGTGGAATTACAAACTTTCAGAATTACAATATGCAAAGCCACATGGGCATTCCCTTACAATATTTTTCAGGACAAAGCCTCGAGCTATTACCCAGATCTACTACCCAGAACTATTCTGAACTGCCTAAGACAATAATACAGCCTTCCCTATATAGGCAATTTTCCACCGCCTGGGAAGGTTCCAGAATTTTAGCCAATAAGGCCGACCAAACTTAGAATTATTTTATTTTACATTTTATTACATCATAGTCGGCTCAAGATAACCTTTGAAACCCGAACAGAAATTTTGAAGAAAATTATTTTCTGCCATTTCAGGTGGCCCAACTTCCGAAGGCCATAAGTCATCACCAGTTGACCCACTCGGCTATTATAACCCCATTTTGAAAATGCCACGAAGCGCTCTACAGGCTTGACCTGTGCAAGCGCCCATCACCCAAATTTTTGACCTCATCCGGGGCCTCTAAAGCCTTCAAAACTGAGTTCAAAGTTTCTGTACCCTGCTGCCAATACCGAAAATCTTCAATATCTTCCAATATACACTTGATCTGGCAATGAAACTTTACTGGCAGACTTATATGACCAAAATCAACCTCCAAGAAAGAAATCAGATCATTCTGAGCACATACAAAAATTACCAAAAATAGTAACTTTCCATAAATAGCAGCTCTGCACAAAATAGCCCTTATTGAATACAAAAATAGAAATATTTTTGGGTGATGCAAGATTGCTCTTACACCCAGGATGCTCCTGCATCAGACACCCGGGGTAATTTGAGAAGTGACCCTGTCACAACTCAGGTGTGCAGAGGAAAACCAAGACGGTTAACCTCCTCCTTTGTTAGCCACGATGAATCTTCTACAGGTCGTCCTTTCCATTTGACCAAATACTCTTCATATGTCCTATTCCTTGTGCTTCTACCAACACGACTATCCAGTATATCTTCAATCTCCTTAGTGTCTGAACTAGTTGCTGGAATACTCCACTGTGCTGTTGTGATCTCATCTTCAACACCTCCTTCATGATACTCTGTCAGATCTGAAATGTTAAACACTGGTGAAATATTCAGCTCAGTAGGCAATTCTACCTCATATGCGTTTCTTGAATCATGTTTCTTCAATATCCTACATGGCCCAAACTTCTTCATTTTCAGCTTGTTATATGTACCAACTGGAAACTGCTCCTTCCGCAAATGAACCATGACTTCATCACCAACCTGAAATTCCTTATACCTCCTTTTCGCATCTGCCTTAGCCTTATACTGTGCATTCATCTTGGTAATATGCTTCCTCACCTCTTCATGGATGTTCTTCAAATGTTCTGCAAAATCTTCAGCTTCAGCACTACTTATTTCTCCTTTATCTATCTTTCTCAATTCAGATGCATTTCTTGGACTACTTCCATATACAATCTGGAATGGTGATTTACCAGTGCTCCTGTTGACAGAATTATTGTATGCAAATTCTGCCTGTGGTAAAATCAAATCCCATCCTGTTGGCTTATCTCCAACCAAACATCTCAACAAATTTTCCAAACTCCTATTCACCACCTCTGTCTGTCCATCAGTCTGTGGATGATGTGATGAACTGAACTTCAAATCTGTCTTCAACTTCTTCCACAATGTACGCCAGAAATATCCAACAAACTTAGTGTCCCGATCTGAAACTATGGTCTTTGGCAAACCATGAAGTCTCACTACTTCTCTGAAAAACAATTCTGCTACATGAACAGCATCATTAGTCTTCTTGCAGGGAATGAAATGTGCCATCTTTGAAAATCTGTCAACCACCACAAAAATTGAATCATGTCCCCGCTGAGTCCTCGGTAAACCAAGAACAAAGTCCATGCTGATATCCTCCCAACGCTTCTCTGGTATAGGTAATGGCTGATACAACCCTGTATTCTGCTTCACTCCTTTCGCCATCTGACATACTCTACAACTCTGTACAAACTTCTTCACATCTTGCTGCAACTATGGCCAATAGTAATTCTCACTAACCAAAGAAAGGGTTTTGTCATGACCAAAATGTCCAGCCAATCCTCCGCTATGCTTCTCCTTGATGAGATTCTCCCTCATAGAACTTCGTGGAATGCACAACTGACTCCCTCTGAATAGCATATCATCCTGGATGATGAAATCCAACCATTTCGTCCTGTCTAGAGTAACAGGTTCTGTACAAGCTTTCCAAGCTTCACCAAAATCAGGATCCTCTGGATACAAATTCTTGAGTTCCTTGAACCCAACCACTTCAATCTGCATTTCTGTTAGCAATAGTTGCCTTCTGCTAAGAGCATCTGCAACCCTATTAGACTTTCCACTCCTGTGTTTCAAAACAAATGTATAACTCTGCAAAAACTCAACCCATTTCAAATGCCTTTGATTCAATTTTCCTTGACTATTCAAATATTGCAAAGCTTGATGATCAGTATACAAAACAAACTCCTTAGGAAGCAGATAATGTCTCCACTTCTTTAATGCCTGAACTATAGCATAAAATTCCTGATCATAAACAGAATATTTCCTCTTGGCGTCATTTAACTTCTCGCTGAAATAAGCAACAGGTTTACCTTCTTGGCTCATAACAGCTCCTATTGCAATACCACTAGCATCACAATCTACTTGAAACACCTTATTAAAATTTGGAAGTGCTAAAACAGGTTGTTCTATAACTTTTCGTTTCAACAATTGAAAACTCTTTTCTGCCCCATTAGTCCACTTAAACTTTTTTCTATCCCCTCTCATTGTTTCAGTCAAGGGTCCACAAATACTGCTAAAATTTCTGATAAACTTTCTGTAAAAGCTAGCTAGACCATGAAAAGATCTTACCTCAGTAGCACTCTTTGGAGTAGGCCATTCAAGGATAGCCTGTACCTTCTCTGGGTCCATTTTTAGACCTTCTCCTGAAACTACAAACCCCAAATACACCAACTCTTTCTTCACAAAACTGCACTTCTTCAAATTAATCAGCAATTTCTCTTCTCTCAACTTCTCAAATACCATACGAATATGCATCATATGCTCATCCAATGTCTTACTAAAGATCAAAATATCATCTAGGTAAATAATGACAAACTTACCCAGAAATTTTTTCAGAACCTCGTTCATGAGCCGCATGAAAGTGCTCGGCGCATTGGTTAGCCCAAAAGGCATGACTAACCACTCATATAGTCCTTCCTTTGTCTTGAAGGCAGTCTTCCATTAATCTCCTTCTCTGATCCGAATCTGATGATATCCACTCTTCAGATCTATCTTTGAGAAATACACAGCTCCACTCAAACAATCCATGATATCATCCATTCGTGGCAATGGAAACCTATACTTGATTGTGATCTTGTTTATTGCTCTAGAATCTGTACACATCCTCCATTCTCCATTCTTCTTTGGTGCTAATACCGCTGGTACAGCACAGGGACTCAGACTCTCACGGATCAATCCTTTCTGTAATAGTTCATGTACTTGTCTGTTCAACTCCTCACTTTCTGCAGGTGTCATTCTGTGTGCTTCCTTATTCAGAAAACTCGCTCCTGGGGTCAAGTCCATCTGATGACTGATCTTCCTGACTGGTGGTAATCCATCAGGCACGTTATCGGATACAATATCCTGAAACTCATTCAACAAATCTGCAACTTCTACAGGAACATCTTCTACTTCCTCTTTACCAGCTTTTGGAATTAAAGCAAAACATACATGCTCATGCCTCATACCATCTAAGAATTTCCTTCCATCAACAAATGTTATTCTTGCGTTACCACATACCTTTTCTGCGGTCTCCTTCAATGGCTTTAGCTTATGTCGCACTCCATCCTTTGTCAGGGAATAGGTATTCGCACGACCATCATGTACAGCACATCTATCAAACTGCCATGGTCTACCCAACAACATATGACATGCATCCATAGATATGATATCACACAATACCTCATCTTGGTATCCGCCAATCTTGAACTTCACTAGGCATTGTTCATTGACCATGACCTTGTGGTCATCCTGTACCCAGGCAATCCGATATGGATGTGGGTGTTTCTGTCTCTTGAGCTTCAACTTTGTCACCATCTTTTCTGACACCAAATTGTCAGTGCTTCCACTATCAATAATCACATCACAACATTTACCTTCACACTTGCACCTGGTGCGAAACAAGCTCCTTCTGTGCTCAGGTTCATTCTCACCACTCAACAGGACTCTTCTGTTAATCAACATTTCTCCTCTTTCAGCATCTTCAGAATTTGATGATCTGGCATCTTCATCTACATGTGCAACTCTGGCCTGGCCTTCATTTCTCCTGTCTGTTCTGCCTTCACGCTGAGGACATTCAAATGCCCTATGACCTTCTTCTCCACAGTGAAAACATGTTCCACGGAAGCCACCTCTTCCAAATCCTTGTCCTCTTCCTCTTCCTCTCTGATCTCTATTATTCTGATCCTGGAAGCGATTGGAATTATTTCCTCGCTGATTCTGACTGCTACTGGCCTCATCCTTCTTTTTCGGATCTTCATTTCGGCCACCGTATGACCGTCCACCAGATCGTCCACCGCGACCTCTTCCATTTTGTCTACTCTCAAACTTCTTGTTCAGCTTTTCCTCTACTTTTAGGGCAAATTGGTATGCCTCTTCAATACTGTTCATTCGAACCAGATTCAGCTCCTCCTGAATGCTTGGCCTTAACCCATTAAGGTATCGGGCAACTTTCTCCTTATCAGCTTCTGCATGGCCTGTTCTGATGAGAAGTCGATAGAACTCCTCTGTGTACTCCTGAACAGATCTTTCTGCTTGCTTCAAACTTTGCATTTTCTTTAGTAGGTCAAGCTCATAATCAACAGGAATGAACTGTCGCTTCAATTTATCCACCATCCGATCCCATCTTGTGATTTTATCTTTCCCTCTTCTATTTCGCTCCAATTGAATTTCTTGCCACCAGATCTTCGCATGACCTTTCAATCTGGCCTTCGCAAATTTGACCCTATCAGGATCTTCAACATCTTCATACTTAAAATATTCCTCACATTCATTAATCCAGTCGATCAATTCCTCTGGGTTAAGATTTCCAGAAAATGTAGGAACCTCAATCTTAGGTCTTTTCCCAATCTTGGAAATCGCCCGAAAAAGTCTTTCTTCCTCCTGGTTCACAATTTCAACTTCTCCTTCTTGATATTCTTCTTCGGCTTCATCCTCACTTTCGTCTCTGACATTAAGATTCATACCTCTACGAATCTCTTCTTGCAATGCTCGCACTTGTCTCTGCAACTCTCTAACCTCAGGTGTCACAACACCAGGTCTTCCGCCACGTTCTCTTCATGGAGGCATTTTCGCGATGCGCACTGAAACCCTAACCACGGTCCTGGTGCAAACTGCCGCACAGTCGGTGATCTGTTTACACACTCAAGAACTCCTGCTCTGATACCACTTGATGAAGGGTGCTCCCCTTAATACCACAAACACATAACAGAAATAGAGAAACAACAACAATATGCAAGAACAGAAAATTGGCTTCTTATTATCTCCACAAATGTGGAATTACAAACTTTCAGAATTACAATATGCAAAGCCACATGGGCATTCCCTTACAATATTTTTCAGGACAAAGCCTCGAGCTATTACCCAGATCTACTACCCAAAACTATTCTGAACTGCCTAAGACAATAATACAGCCTTCCCTATATAGGCAATTTTCCACCGCCTGGGAAGGTTCCAGAATTTTAGCCAATAAGGCCGACCAAACTTAGAATTATTTTATTTTACATTTTATTACATCATAGTCAGCTCAAGATAACCTTTGAAACCCGAACAGAAATTTTGAAGAAAATTATTTTCCGCCATTTCAGGTGGCCCAACTTCCGAAGACCATAAGTCATCACCAGTTGACCCGCTCGGCTATTATAACCCCATTTCGAAAATGCCACGAAGCGCTCTACAGGCTTGACTCGCGCAAGCGCCCGTCACCCAAATTTTTGACCTCATCCGGGGCCTCTAAAGCCTTCAAAACTGAGTTCAAAGTTTCTGTACCCTGCTGCCAATACCGAAAATCTTCAATATCTTCCAATATACACTTGATCTGGCAATGAAACTTTACTGGCAGACTTATATGACCAAAATCAACCTCCAAGAAAGAAATCAGATCATTCTGAGCACATACAAAAATTATCAAAAATAGTAACTTTCCATAAATAGCAGCTCTGCACAAAATAGCCCTTATTGAATACAAAAATAGAAATATTTTTGGGTGATGCAAGATTGCTCTTACACCCAGGATGCTCCTGCATCAAACCTCCAGACTTTGACCATGTAGCTGACGACCTTTTTTTCACTCAAAATTGATGAAACAAAAAGGGTTTCTTAAAGACATTATCATCTTTCCATCAATATAATCAAATTTTGAGTTCAATAAGTAATTATTAATTTTTTTAATTTAGCTATCTTTAAAGTCCTAATTGACATACTAATTAAAAAAAACTATAACTTTCAAACCATTTAACCTTTTTGAAATCTGAAACATGCGTCACATTCTATGCTTCACCTACTATAAGAATAAAAAAAATTTCAATTTTGTAAAGTTTAGAATTAGTTAAGGTGGTCAAACACAACATTTTTTTATTCTAAATAAGTTGTAGCATAAAATTCATAATTAATTATTTATTTGGGAAACAATTAAACAAAACTATGTGTCACATCCGAGCATGAGTCTTCTACTTATATCTAGAATCTTGTGAAAATATATCATCATTTGATTGTGATTAAGGTGGTCAGACATACACATACTTTTTATCTTTTTCCTAAATTTTTTGTACTACTACATTGAAATCTAAAGTTTTGAACAATTAGATTAATTTTTTTTCAGACAAGGGCTAGTAGTTTAGAAACTACATTTAGTTTCCTACAGATTCTATTCTTACAACTTTTTCACATAAGATTCAACTTTTTACGTCAAGTTGACTAACCCTGATTTTTTGATTTTTCATTGCCACATAAGGCCATAGTTTGGTATACCATGATCCTGCACATACCCAAGGGGTAAATAAAATAAGCAGAGGTAGCATTGAATTCAAAAACTATGTTCATAAGATTGAAGCATTTGATGTCTAGCCTACATCTGGACTTGGACAACAAAAATTATGAGATTCACAAACATTGTGGAATGATTAGATAGATTCTTATCAAGGCCTAAGTGGATTATGGAGACCATTCCCTTGATCACAACCACTCTGCCAATCAAAATTTGTGATCGCTACCCAGTGTGTCTAGAAATTGTATAGTGGAATGCACCTAGAGAGGTGGCTACTTTAACTTTCAACACATGTGGTGGAGAGAGAAAACACTGATGAAGACTTTGCAAAAATGATGGATTGAAAGTAATTACATTAAAGGTACACACAAAATTTAGTTCATTAAAAGAATTGCATTTTTGAAAGTGAAGCTTAGAGTATGGAAGAAGGAGGTTTTTAAAAACATCTTTGAGGAAAAGGAGATGGTTCTAGCAAAGTTGGAAGTACTTAGTGAGAAATTTATAAGTGAGGGTATGACACTAAAGGAGTTTACTTGAGAGAAGGAACTAAAATAAAAGTTATCAGAAACTTTGATTCATGAGGAAATATATTGGAAAGACAAGGCAAGAGAAGAGTGGATTACAAAGGGAGAAAAGAACACCAAGTTCTTCCACATTTCAATCAAGGCTAAAAGGGTGCAAAATATGGTCAGTGAGGTGGTGGACAAAAAAAACAAACCTTATAGAGATAGAGACAACATTGGGAAAGATGCAATTGGCTACTTCAATAAAATTTTGAATTCTAATGAGAGAATAGACATGCAGAGCAAAGAGAAAATACTTGCGGAGATCCCAAGACAAGTAAGGGATGAGGAGAACAAGATGTTATTAGAACCATTTTCTAAGGATGAAGTTTTCTCAACATTATTTGGGTTGCACCTCGATAAGGCTCTCAAGTCGAGTGGGTTCCCTGCTAGTTTCTATCAAAGGTGTTGGAGCTTTTTAAAATTTGATATTATTATAATATTATAATGTTTCTTTAATGGTCATCTTAGTTAATCTTTAGTTTATTAGGTAGTTTCTATTTTCATCAAATTAGTTCATGATTATTTCTTTTAGAAACATCATCTTTTTAAATCTATATAAAGAACTTTCATTCCTCTATTTAATAACAAAAATGAAAATTGGTAGGCTCTTGTCTCTTGTTGCAAAGCATTCTGAAGAAGGGGGCACCCTTCTTTGTTATTTTCTAGAAAAATCTCGGCTTCTTGGTCATTAACATTTTGCAAATCTAGGGAGGGTCTTAGCAACAACAGAATGTTCTGAAGAATTTGTGGCCAAAAGATGACAGTTAGGGCAGGCCCCCATATGGCTGCTTAGCTTATTCTGACTAGCAGCCACTGCTCAATATTTTAAGGAGGTTTTTGTAGAGCGGGTGGTCCCATGTATAATAATTTTTCTGCTTATATTTAAGCATCTTAAAATTAATTATTATATATTTTAACTTACATATCATTAAGTTCTTCACAATCACATATAAATTATTTCAACATTAGAATTATTTTATTTTATTGTTGAATTATTCAAGTAATTTATAACTTTCCAATATCACATGGAAAATAATTGCATAACAAGTTCGGAATGAAACACATACTCCATATTGAATTTACAAAGTGAAATTGACGAAGTAGAAATTCATTACAATACAATTTGAATGTGATGAAATTAAATTACATATAGTAGAATTAAAATATTGGCTCAATTTATATTTTTTTCCCATCCACATTACAATAGATACATTTAGTTTTTTGTATAAGTTTTTTTCTTAATGGTTTCTTGCTCTCAAAATAAGCTAAACCCAAATGGAAATCATGTTATAGTAAACTAATTTTGGACTTTTTGTATAAAATGTATGAGAGTTAAAATGAAATAATATGCAGCCATCTGACATTTTTTTTAATATGCAGCTACTGCTTATTTTGAGCCACTCTTTTTTTTTGATAGTTTATTTTTTATTATTAAGCAACAGCTACTTCATGAAAATAGGAAAAGATTCCAAATTTTCTTTTGCCACTTGAATAAATATTACATGGGAACACTTGCATAGCTTATGTTTAAGCAGAAAATAGACTTAAGAAGCCACATGGGGACATGGGGTTAGACAATAACCATTAAGGGAAGGTATTAGAATATTATAATGTTTCTTTAATGGTCATCTTAGTTAATCTTTAATTTATTAGGTAGTTTCTATTTCTATCTTTAGTTCATGATTGTTTCTTTTAGAAACATCGTCTTTTTAAATCTATATAAGGAACTTTCATTGCTATGTTTAATAAAAGATATTGCAAGGTTAAATAAAGGAGGTCAGAAGTAAGGGAAATTTTGTTAAAGAAATTAACAGCACAGTTTTGGTAATCATTCCAAAGAGGAAGGAATGTAAATAATTGGATGACTACAAACTTATAGCACTGTGTAATACTTTATATAAAATAATAACTAAACCACTATCAAATAGACTAAAAAACATTATGTCCATGGTTTCATACATGGGCAGAAAATCACATACATCATTATTCTTGCCTATGAGACAATTCATTCAATGAACTCTAAGAGGATTAAAGGGATGGTAATAAAATTGACATAGCCAAAGCATATGACAAAGTGCAATGAGAGTTGCTAAGTTTGGTATGTTAGAATAGCTATAATTTGATTACAAATGGATTTGAATAATCAAGATGTGCATCTCCTCTTCTCACTTTTTAATAACAATTAATGGTGCTATATTTAGATTTTTCAAGAGTAGTAATAGAATTTGTCAAGGAAACCCTATCTCACCTTTTTTATTTGTCATAATCATGGAAGCTATTAATAGACACATTTAAAAACTAAGATAAAATAGAGAATGGCATGGTATACTAGTCCATAAAGACATTAGGCTAATAACTTCTCACAGTTTGAAAATGACACAACTTTGTTTGGTGAAGCTTCAATAAGAGAAGCCAAGGTAATAAAAGAAGCACTGGACACTTATGCAAAGGCAACTGGGAAATAGATTAATGATAGGAAGACATAAATTTTCTTCTTTAATACAAATAAATCAATTTCCAAAACAAGATTGCAAGTATGCTGGGATTACCTATCGATGATCTACCATCAAAATATCTCAGAGTTTTGTTGTTTAATGGCACATTAAGAATATCTATATGGGAGGAGCTAATATATAAGTTTAGGAAAAATTATAAAGCTTGGAAACATAAGTCTCTTCTATTACCAAGAAGATTTTTTCTCATCAAATCAATTTTGGCAGCTACCCCTCTTTATGTTGTATCATGTTTTAAATTTACAACAAAAGCTATTCAAGCTTTAGAGAGTTTTTTGAAGGAATTCTTATGGGATGGTGCCAAGGAATTGAAGAAAATTCCTCTTATAAGTTGGGGGATCATTGTATGAAAATCCAAGGAAAATAGTGGAGTTTATTTGAGGAAAATGGAGAAACATAACATAAGTTTAGGGGTGAAGCTCATTTGGAAAATGTACAGAGAGCCCAGGAAGCTATGGTGCATTCATGAAAAAGAAGTATCATGATAGTGATGATCCAGAAAGAATGCTCACTACTATCTACTATCATCCCTCAACATGGATCTACTACATAGAAATTTATAAATAAGTTTTGACCTATGGTATCAGATCACTTAACTTAATAGAGAATGGTAAGAAGCCAAAGTTTTCAAGAGATTCATGGGAAGGGGGTGAGTACTTATGCAAGATTTTTGGGTAGTAGGATGTTAATATGATTTAGAAAAATAGAGAGGGGGGGTGAATCAGTTGTTCTCAGGTCCAGATGTATAAATAAACTTTCAAACACTTCAAAAACTCAGATCTAACAACCAACATCTACTCGGTCATTACTGAATGCATGTCAGAAACATATAACATTGCAGTCCACTATCCAATATTATTTAACTTGTAAAACATAGAAAAGTTCAAACCAAAAAATTCACACAAGTATTAACACCAGGATTGATAGTGGAAACCCAATTTAGGAAAATCCACTTTGTAACATGTTACTGATATTTTCACTCTTCTGAAGTGAGCTCTGTGAAAAGCCAACCCTGTCAAAGGTTACAAACACACTGCTAGTTGTGACCCAATTAAAGGATTTCAACCACCCTGTTAGGAGTGCACCTTGTTAAAGGACTTAACTACATTCCATTAGAATTCAACCTTATTCAAAGGATTTATACAATGACTGCTAGGTCAACCTTGATTAAAGGATTTTAAACTGATACTGTGGTTAGAAAGTAACAATAGTGTTTGATCTGAAAACATACAACTCACTTTGCAAATAACATATCCAATTCCATACACTTATATATGCTGGCTTACAGACTATGATCCATTTCCATCTCCATCACTAATCTACTCAAAAATCCCTTCAAGAAATCACAACTCCTTCTCCTTTATCCTTTTCTGCTTATTCAGTCAATAACAACAACTCTAGCATCCTTCGCATATCTCAACCTTACACTTAGGTTTCCTTAATACCGCTTCGATAGGTCGATCCATCTATTGCCGCTTAATCTCCTCCGTAGATCTTAGGGTTAGGTCAGATTCATCGAATCCTTCCAACATTATGTTCTTCATCCATCCTTCTAGAAACATCTCAAATCTCTTTATGGAATTACAATAAAATGGTTTACAGTGCATTAAATGCTTCCATACAATCAATAATAAAGTCAACATGATTTACATAAACCAAGAATTCAACTATGTTGGATGGGAATTTGAATTCTTCCTCAAATGTAAATTACTGATGCTTGGTCAATACCGTGTTCATCTCCTCGATCTGCACTAGGTAGCCCGGTCACCACTGAAACTGTTTCCTTAGCTAATACTGGATTCCTCGGCAATAAACTGATGTTTGGTCAACACTGAATTTACTTGGCATATACTGGCTCGGTTGACACTAACATCACTCGGCTTAAACTAGATTTCTTCACTTTTTCTTGGTTAAGCCTACTTGTTTAGTCTTACTTCTTACTTAAATAAGCAATACATTATCTCATCATTGTGCCACATAATCAAGTACCCATTGAACTATCAAGATAACTCAACCTTTCCTTAGGTGCTATTTTTATCACCCCTACTCTAATTCTTTTCAACAATCAAATAGATATAGTACTTTCTTAGATAGCAATAGTCTTACTAGTTAAGGTTTGACATCAATGACAATACAACAATTGCTTCAATTGCAGTTTCCAACAATCTCCCTCTTTGGCATTGATGGAAACACCATATGAATAACACATGATTCACCAACCAATCCAAAACTTGTCTATACATCAAAAATATTTATAATATCCTTAGCTTCATTCTGATTCTATCAATTATCCTTTCTTGCATGATTAACCACACAGTAACATCCACTTAGTCTCTTCTGTGTTCCTTTCCTCTAAATCTCTCCCTCTTACTTGATCTTCCATGAAATCTCACCATGTGTTATCATCTTATTCATCTCCCTCTTTGACAATAATCCCAAAGAAATAACTAAAACATACATCTATAGATGTAGATGTCATCTTGTCATTTCAGTAACAATATTTCTCCCTTTGTCATCTTTGCTTATGACTGATTATCATCTTTTTTGTACTTTTCACAACTCTAGGCTGCTCCTAAAGTGTGACCTTTATCTGCATCAATTTGTCAGATACTCTTTGCAGCACATTTGATGTAGTGCTCCTAGCTTGACTAGGTAGCCTCAGTGAGGGGAAGAACCCCTAATTTTCCTCTTAGATATTCATGAGCTTCTTTAGGTAAAGCTTTAGTGAATATGTTTGCTAGTTTTTCCTTTGTATTCACATATTCCATTGTGACTTCTTTATCTTGTACCAATTCCCTCAAGTAATGATACTTGATGGTGATGTGTTTGGTCTTTGTGTGCATCACTGGGTTCTTAGAGATGTTGATAGCACTTGTGTTGTCACAGTAGATGACATCTCGTTCAGTGATTTCTTCTTTCATGTCTATCAACAATTTCTTTATCCATACAAAGTTTGAATAGTTCACTACTGCAACAACATACTCAGCTTTAGTTGTAGATTGGGAAATACAATTTTGTTTCTTGCTTGTCTAGGAAACTAATCTCTGTCCAAGAAGAAAGCTCCACCACTAGTACTCTTTCTATCATCCACATTTCCTGCCCAATCTACATTAGTATAGACTCTCAGTTCAAATCTTTCATGCTTCTTATAGTACAGTCCATAATCTCCAGTCCCTTTCAAATATCTCATTATCCTTTTTACAGCCATCATGTGAGTTTCCTTAGGATTAGCAGAGAATCTTGCCACAATCCCAACTACTAGAGCAATATACGGTCTGCTGTGAACACCATACTATAGTTTTCCAATCATGGACCTACACAAAGTCTAGTTTACTTCAACAACATCATCATTTTTAGACAATTTTTGTCCAGTAGCCATGGGAGTACTTACTGACCTTGAATCCTCCATACCAAAGGTTTTCAGTTTCTCATGAACATATTTAGACTGGGTAATGAAAATACCTTTCTGCATTTGATATACTTGTAAACCAACAAAGAATTTTATCTCCCCAAACATTGACATTTCAAATTCAGTTTGCATTTCATTTGAAAATTTCTTACACAAGGCATCTTGTCCACCAAATATGATATCATCTACAAAAAATTTAGCTAACAAGATTCCTTTTCCTTCTTCATCCTTCATGTATAGATTGTTGGTGTCATTTTTCCTTGAGAATCCAATCTGCAGCCTCTCATACCATGCTCTAGGGGCTTTCTTTAGTCCATACAGTGCCTTATTCAGTTTGCAAACCATGTGTTTCTTGTTTGGATCAACAAAACCTTCAGGTTGTTCAATGTACACTTCTTCTAATATACCATTTAAAAATGTAGACTTGACATCCATTTGGTATACCTTGAAATCTTTGTAGGCAACATATGCAAGTAGAGTTCTCACTCCTTCCAATCTTGCTATAGGGGAAAATGTCTCCCATAGTCTATTCCTTCTTCTTGTGCATAGCCTTTGCATACCAGCCTTGCCTTATTTCTTGCGATTTGTCCATTTTCATTCAGCTTGTTTTTGAATACCCATTTTGTTCCAATGACATTTTTATTTTCTGGTCTCGGCACCAAAGTCCAAGTATCATTCTTCTCTATTTGGTCTATCTCCTCATTCATGGCTTGGATCCAGTCTTCATTTTCTAGTGCTTCTCTTGTTGTCTTAGGCTCAAATTCACACAATAAACATGTAGGGTCCCTTAACTTGCTTCTAGTTAGAACTCCAGTTTCCTTGTCTCTAATGATTTGTTTAGGCTTGTGATGTCTCCTTACATATTGTGCCAAAATAGGTTCTCCTCTCTTTTCTCCTTGCTCTTCAGGTTCATCAACAAGATTGTCAAATTCAGCTTCTGAATGCTCGACAACTTCTTCCCGATACTCAGCAACATTCTCATGTCACTCGACATTATTTTCTTATCACTCGGCATTATTTTCTTGATGCCCAACATTGCTTACCCAAGACTCAACATCAGGTACAAGTTTGTCACTTGCCTCACCTTCTTCTATATAGACATAAGATCTATAATCTTCTGGTTCTCTCTTGCTTAACTATTCATTTTTCTCTGTATATTCATCAACCTTGACATTTGTACTTTCAACAATTTTATTAGTGTTAGAGTTCAAACACTTGTAAGCTTTACTTTTTGTGGAATAACCTAGGAATATGCCCTCATCACTTTTAGCATCAAAATTTCCATTCCTATTGTCTTTTAGTATATAGCATTTGCTCCCAAAAATTCTAAAGTACTTTACATTAGGTGCATACTCGTGCCATAAATTATAAGGTGTAACATTTGTACCTTTCTTGATCTGTACTTAGTTCAAGGTATAAACAATTATACTTATAGCTTCTCTCTAGTAATTTCATGCAACATTCTTCTCAATCATTAGTGTTCTTGCACAATCCATGATAGATCTATTCCTTCTCTCTACTATATCGTTCTATGGAGGTGTTCTAGGTGCAGACATCTATCTCTTGATTACTCTATCATTGCAGAATAGATTGAACTCATTTGATATGAATTCTCCACCTCAGCCAAATCTCAGACACTTCAGATTCCTACCTATCTCCTTTTCAACCTTAGCCAAATACCATTTAAAAAATTGAAAGGCATTAGATTTTTCTTTTAAAAACATTATAGTCATCATTCTGGTGTAATGATCAACAAATAGAATAAAATATCTAGCACCATAATAGCTTTGTACACCCATAGGTCCACAAAGGTTAGTATGAACCAAATCTAAAGCATTTTCAGAAGTAAAAGTCTTGCTCTTGAAACTACACTTTGTCATCTTACCCAACTGACATTGTTTGCACATTACATTATCAGGTTTCTTCAATCTAGGCAGTCCTCTCACTTTCTTCTTTTTACTAATATCTACCAGATTGTCATAGTTAACATGACATAACCGCTTATGCCATAACCATATATCATCAAGTTGTGCAATCAAACATGTCTCTTCAGATAGGTCTAGATAGAAAAAATTACCTCTTGTCTGTTCTCCACTTCCAATTAGTTCACCAGTGGCATCAAATATTTTAGCCTTCTTGTGATGAAATTCCACTCGGTAACTAGTGCTATTGAGTTGTCCAACACTTAGTAGATTATAGTTAAGACCTTCAAACCAATAAGCATTTTTACAAGTGATCTTATCAGTCAGCTTAGTCAATCCTTTACCCTTAATAGGATATGGTGCATCATTACCAAATTTAACACTTCTACCTTTGTAATGATCTATGGTATCAAACTTACTTTTATCACCAATCACGTGGCATGAGAAACCACTATCAATAATCCACTTATCATTTTTGTTCACATATGATAAAAGTGCAATTTTCTCATCCTCATCAGACTCATCTTTCATAGAAACATAGACTACTGCAATTTCAAAATCATCACTATCAGTGTCAGTTTCTTCTTCAGCAATGTAGCAAGATTTCTTACCTTTATCCTTGTAATCCTTGTATCTTTGGTAGCCTCTTTCTTCTCTTTTATCTTTGTGCTTGCTATCTCTTTCCTCATCCTTGTTATCCCTATTAGGACATCTTGCAGCTATATGACCAACTTTGTTACATGAGAAACATATGATAGGGATTTTACCTTTATACTTACCTTTTCCCCTTTTTAATCTTATGGCCATAAGAGCTTCAAGATCCTCTAATTCTTCATTAGAAGTGTCATTTTCAATTTCACTCTCACTGATGCATCTTTATTTTTCTTTCTTAGACTTATTCAGAACCATTTGTGACTTGAATGCAGATTCAATATTAGCAACAGTAAAATTATCATAATTAGAAAGTTTAAAAGCAGTAAGCTTACCAACAAGACTTTCCAAAGTAAGAGCATTGCCAGGGTTACATCTAGATTTCTGAATTGCTAAAATTTTGATGGCATAAATAGGACACAAAGTTCTCAATACTTTTCCAATAACAATCTCATCATCAACAGTTCGATTAGCTCCTCTAATAGCATTTACAACTTCTTTTATCCTACCATAATATTGAGCAATATTCTCACCTTCTTGCATTTTCATTTCATCAAATTTACCTCTCAGGCTTTCAAATTTTTCCCTTAGTATATTTATGTCACCACCATAGATGTTTTCAAGAGTGTCGTACATTTTCTTTGCATTTGTGTAATCTTTGATGTCTTCAAATTCAGGGTAGCTTAAGGCAGATGCAATCTCCAACATTGCTTGATTGTGCTCCTATTTAGCTCTCATTTCTTTGGTAGTTAGAGGTGCAACAGGTGTAACATAATCATGTTCAATATAATACTTTGCTAAGTCACCAATACCAGCTAGATGTAGTTTCATCAGACTCTGCCATGCATGTAAGTTCTCCTTATTTAGCTTCGGTACCTCCTTCTTATATATCCTGATCATTTACTTCAAGTACCTTTAAACTTGTTCTCTGTAAGCACCAACATCTCTGATACCAATTTTTAATATGATTTAGAACAATAGAGAGGGAGGGTGAATCAATTTTTCTCAGGTCCAAATGTATAAATAAACTTTCAAACACTTCAACAACTCAGATCTAACAACCAACAACTACTCGGTCATTACTGAATGCATGTTACAAACATATAACTTTGCAGTCCACTATCCAATAGTATTTAACTTGCAAAACATAGAAATGTTTGAAAACCAAAACATTCACACAAGTATTAACACCAAGATTTATAGTGGAAACTCAATTTGGGAAAAACCACTTTGTAACATGTTATTGATATTTTCACTCTTTTGAAGTGAGCTCTATGAAAAGCTAGCCAGCCTTGTCAAAGGTTACAAAGACACTGCTAGGTGTGACTCAGTTAAAGGATTTCAACCACCCTATTAGGAGTGTGCCTTGTTAAAGGACTTAAGTACATTCCATTAGAATGCAACCTTGTTCAAAGGATTTATACAATGAATGTTAAGTCAACCTTGATTAAAGGATTTTAAATTGATACAATGGTTAGAAAGTAACATCAGTGTTTGATCTGAAAACATACAACTCACTTTGCAAATAACAGATCCAATTCCATACACTTATATATACTGGCTTACTGACTGTGATCCATTTCCATCTCCATCACTGATCTACTTGAAAATCCCTTCAAGCAATCACAACTCCTTCTCCTTTAGCCTTTTATGCTTATTCAGTCAATAACAACAACTCTAGCATCCTCCGCATATCTCAACCTTACACTTAGGTTTCCTTAATACCTCTTCGATAGGTCGATCCATCTATTGCCGCTTAATCTCCTCCGTAGATCTTAGGGTTAGGTCAGATTCATCGAATCCTTCCAACATTATGTTCTTCATCCATCCTTCTAGAAACATCTCAAATCTCTTTATGGAATTACAATAAAATGGTTTACAGTGCATTAAATGCTTCCATATAATCAATAAATAAAGTGAACATGATTTACATAAACCAAGAATTCAACTATGTCGGCTGGGAATCTAAATTCTTCCTCAAATGCAAATTACTGATGCTCGGTCAATACTATGTTCATCTCCTCGATCTTCATTGGGTATCCCGGTCACCATTGAAACTGTTTCCTCAGCTAATACTGGCTTCCTCGGCAATAAACTGATGTTTGCTTAACACTGAATTTACTCGGCATATAGTGGCTCGGTTGACACTAACATCACTTAGCTTAAACTATATTTCTTCACTTTTTCTCGGTTAAGCCTACTTGTTTAGACTTACTTCTTACTTAGATAAGCAATACATTATCTCATCATTGTGTCACCTAATCAAGTACCCATTGAAGTATCAAGATAACTTAACCTTTCCTTAGGCACTACTGTTATCACCCCTGCCGTAATTCTTTTCAACAATCAAATAGATATAGTACTTTCTTAGATAGCAATAGTCTTACCCGTTAAGGTTTTACATTAATGACAATACAACAATTGCTTCAATTGTAGTTTCCAGCACAAGATTGGATTACTGAAGTGGAATGGGAGCATGGTGAGTTTGTGAGGGATTATGTAGAAGAAACCCAAGCTGACCTAATGGTATCTTTATGTGGAAAATAATATCTAGAAGAAGTTTTCCAAAAGAGTACCAAATAAGATTAATAGATTTATTGTTGACAAGAGGGATCTCTCTAAGGAATGATGATGATGAAATAATATGGTGTGCTACTTCAACTGGAGAATACAATGTGAAGCTTGGTTATCACATTCAAATACTTTAGTAGGAAAGAAACTCATGGCCCACTAAAATTTTCTACGATAGGATGGTTGCCCCAAGAGTTGGTGAATTTCTTTGGACTATTCTGCATGGGAGAATATTAACTAGAGAAAGATTGAAGACTTATAGAATTTTGGGACCTAGTGTATGTTATCTATGGAAAGAAAGTGAAGAAGTAATAGATCAATTTTTATATTGTTGTTCATTTTTCCAAGAGGTGTTGGGATTGGCTTTGTCAAGAGTTAGAATATAGCTCAACTAGGGAAGAGAGTCTAACTAGTTCTTCTTCAAAGGGTGGCCAATTTTGAATCAAAAATCTCTGTGGGGGGCACTTTGGTTCATATCTCCATCGATGGTTGCATGATGTATATTGAATTAATTCAATAGGTGAATTTTCAAAGGAAAATAATAGGGAATAAATAAGGATATCAAAAAAATTAGAGTAGGGATATGCTAAATTAAAAATACAAATGAATATTGCAAGAAAGTAGAGTTTATTAGTGACCAGGACAAAGTAATTCAGAATAAATCCAAGTAAATGTGAAACCTCCATTCATCAATGGCACACTGAAGAAATTAAACTGAAAGTCAACCAGCTGGAAATTACTAGAGAAGGATTGGTTGAAGCTCAACTTTGATGGGATGCCAAGAGCAACGTTGGAGAAGCTAGTTATGAATGCATTGTAACAAATTATGAGGGAGAAATAGTGTTTGGGGTAAGTGGTTATCTCAAAGTGGAAATGAACAATGAGGCAAAGAACACTAGTTTGAGAAGAGGTCTGAAACATTGTGTGGAATAGAAAATTGAGTCTTTAGAGATTGAAGGATACTCACAATTGATTGTTAATATGATAAAGAGCAGTTCAATCTCTAATTTAAAACTAAAGAGGGAGGTAGAGAAGGAGTTAGAGTAGCTAGTAGAAATTATTAAGTTTAATACTACACATGTTTTTTGTGAAGCAAATAGAGTTACAGATTTCCTAGGAAACAAGGGGTTTACTTCAAAAATAAAAAAGGAAAAGATTGTTTGCCTAAACCAAAGGATGGATCTGCATCAAATCCTAAAGGATGATCTCCTTGGTACAGAGTGCAGAGGTTGAGAGGGTATTAGATAGGAAGGGAGATATTGTAAAATAAAAAGACAAATTGGAAACCACAAATAGCTCGACAAGATTTAACATGGTTTGCCAATTTGGTTACATCCACCAGAAAGTAGAGCATGAACCTTTATTATCACAGGTTAAATACAAAGTGCTTTTCCCTCATATTTATACAATATTCTTCAAGAGAAGATGAAGAGACAAAGATGGGAAGAAGAAAGGAAAATTCAGGGAATATGAACTGAATAGTCAGAATTTACACCCAACAATATCCCACTTGAAGTTTGACTGATGTCGCGACTTCACATTTGAACAATAGGTCTCAATTAAAATCTTCTTTCCCTTACCAATACCATGGTAATTCATTTCCAATAGATAATCTTCATAGCTGAAATAACAACCACAATCAGTTGCTAATCACATCCAACTAACCATGTACAACATCGGTAGATTTATAACTAGAATATCGAACCCATACAAGTCACCATGTAGAAAATAATTACATCTTCCAACAAAACACATAAAAAAACTATTGACATGAAAAAACCTAGAAGATCATTATAGACCAATGCAAATTATATGAGCAATGTCAACCAAAAGTTGACTCAATCTACTAATCAAAATATCAAAGGTGTGGCAATAAAGTTAACCAACCTGCTGCAAAATGACATGTTCCAAGTCCTCCTAAAAAGACCACATATTGTAGTTAAAAAAACAATGAAGTAAAACTATAATAGATGACCTAAAAAACTCTTGGAAGGGATGCCCATGCAAACCATAAATCATCCTTTTACCAACACCACCAAGTGTTCAGTTGTGCCAAGTATGATCTCCTTTACCTCCGCTAAAGAGAAGAGCATTTACAACACCCAACCACCATGGATAAAAGCTCTGTTAAACAAGAAGACTAAAATTGAAAACATTCCAAAACTAGGAACAATCTCAACCATCTCCTAAATCCAAAAGCATAAGGAGATAAATCTCCCAAGTAGACCAAGAGTAGGGAGTGAGAATGATCCTCCAGGATACTCCAAGTCATAATGAATCTTCTCCAAGAATAATCTCCTCTAGGTCCATAATGAACTCACGTCCATCCATAGGTGTAGGCTCCTCGGTCTTCATACTGAAACCTCCAAAGAGAAACTGCCTCAACAAATATTCTCTAAATCAAGAGAACTATATCCTCACCCAAGCCTCTTAGTTTTAAACAGCACCTCCATGGTCAATTTTCCAAAGTCCTCGATACCAAGAGCACTTACAAGACCAATCATCAAAACTCCCACTACACGTCTGCATTACCTGGTAACACAACTTGACAACTTGATCTCCACATATGAAAAACCTCATGCTCCAAAGAGAATAACCTATCAAGAGAATCTATATCATGCCAACGCTCTAATCTAGAATCAAGAGCCAATAATAATATAATTACAATCATCTCCAATCACAAGGAGGGAACCATCTCATGAAAATAAAATTTCTTACAACCATATCAAAAACTCCCACTCTAGTGCGACACCAAACTATTCATGGTACCAAAAACAAAATCTGAAAAATGATACCAAACATCACACTTCAAACAATTATACCTGAAGCTTCAATTTGTCCATAATCTACAAGAGTAGAACAAAAAAAAAATTCTCCCAATAAAATTTTGAGGAGCTCCCGTGACCACCACCAACTAGGCCAGCCCCTTAACCTCCATTCATATACAATCACACAACCCGTAAACTCACTGAAGATGCCACAACCACCTCAATCATTCTGCAATATCCTGGATCACCTGGTTCCCAATTAATTCTGATGGCCATCTCTAGAAAAGGAATGCATGTTCCTACAATGACATTCACAATAGGGTTTTCGCATCTGGTGAATGCCAAAAAAAATAATACCAAATAATAGGATCCCTCTCTGCTCTACCTCTCCATGGCCTTCCATCTTCCATTCATACCAATTTATCAAGATCTTCTTTCTCCACCATTGCATCTCTATTCGGCAAGCACTCTGCACCTTTTACTCCATCTTTACCATATTGATTACACAAAGACCTCTTTTCATCATCTAACCACAACTCATATGCTGAACTTATCTTTTTAAATATTTCTTCTTCACTGGATTCTTTGTTCACATATGAATGGTATTGAAGAGAAAGTCTTCTATATGTAGATTTGATATCCTTAACACTGGCGGGCCTATTTTTTTTTCTAGCATAGAGGCCCATTCATTTGAATGTCTAATGCTTGTTTTAGATCATTCTTCTCTCTCCAATGGCTTTGTCTGACATTCCATCTCTTCTTAATGGCTTTTGCAGATAAAAAAATATCAAACGGTGATGAAGCAGCAACATGAATATCTATCTATTCATCTTTTGGAAAACAACGAAGCAAATTTTCTATGACAAAAGCTCTGCATCTCAATCCTCCTACTACGAATAGGAAAATGAAATGGTAACATTTTTCTCAAATATATTTTTAATCATGTGTGTTCTCCTACCTCGAATTTCCTCTCAACTAAAAAGAAGAAAAAAATAAAAAAAAAGTATTGAGCTACTGGAGCACTGCTATCTAATTTTTTTTGTAGTTTGTGCTTGCCTCTGCCAAAATGGTCCCACAATCTACCATTAGGAACATGTGATATCTCCTGTCTCATTCTCTTGGAATTGGACATTCTATCTATGTAGGTGTGTTTGAAGAACACATTCTATCCTTTGAGGAAGTTGGATAACCACACTTAAAATATCTCAAAGCTAAGATAAAAAGAGTTTAATCTATCAACTTCCTTGCTTATTATTGCCTTCCACACATCCATGGGAGGGATCTCCTTTTGGCTATGCTCACCTTTGATGACTAAAGTTCCGTCCTCAATTTCAATTCAACAAGATACCCTCTCAACATACAATTCAATTTCAAAAGATGTCAAGAACACTTGTTAACAAAACATTAACAACACAAGTGACGTCCTACAAAATCCTCTATGTTTTCTTTAATCTACTCTTCCTCTCCCCTGCAACCTTCTTTTCAACAGAGTTATTCTTGGCTTGGCCCCATTATTGTATGCCCTTCTCTCCCGTGATCTTATATGCTCTGATACCAATTGTAAAATAAAAAGATGGAAACCACAAATAGAGACAAGATTTAATGTGGTTTGCCAATTTGGCTACATCTACCAAAAAGCAGAGCATGAACCTTTATTATCATAGGTTACATACAAAGAGCTTTGCCCTCATATTTATACAATAGTCTTCAAGAGAAGACGAAGAGACAAAGATGGGAAGAAGAAAGGAACAGTCAGGGAATATGAACTGAACAATCGGACTACACACCCAACAGATATCCCTATCTCTAGTTGGCAAGTTGAAGGGATTGTGCAGTGATCAGTGGGGCAAGGAAAAACTATATGACTAACAGAATGTAGTACATTTGGGTTTCGAATGATTGTTAAAATCATATTGAGACTGAGGAGAGCAGGGAGGACTAGGAAAAGGGACAATATTAAAACAAGAATTTGGAAATTCAAAACATGAAATCAAGGATGGTGCCTCACTACATGATTTACAACTTCCTAGAATAGTTATGCTATGTAATGTCTAAGTACTTTGGCCACGTGATATGTATCAGGGCATTACATGCCCATTTTTTTTGTAAGGGTGTTATCCCCTTTGATGGTGCTTATCAATAAAAAATAATAATAATACATTTTTTATATTTACAAAGTTAATTTTTGACAATTTTTAAATTAAAATCATCTAAAATTCTAAATTTTGAATAATATTTTAATACTTAAAAAAATAATTTAAAGTTTTTATTTTTATTTAATCATTATTTCATAATATAATTTTTTATGTTTCTAAAGTTTATTTTTGATAGTTTTTAAAATCATTGTACTTTTATAATAAAATCTACATATAAAATAAATTATTAAATTAAATTTTTTATAATAAAATATACATATAAAATATTATTAAATTAACTTTAAAATTATTAAACTATTATTAAATAAACTTTAGAAAGGTAGAAAAATTATATTATGAAATTATAATAATGAGAATTTTATAACAAAAAAAATTATTAAATTACTTTTTAAAATTTATTTTGATTAAAATTCTTTTAAAATTGTAAAATATTAATTTTAAAATGATAAAAAAAATAATAAGATTAAATTTTAAAAGCTATTATAAAACTCTTGCGATTAGGGTTTTGGCTTCAGCAATGGTTCAAGTGGCTAGACGACTAAATTGGTGTTGTTCACGATGAAAGAGAGGCTCGTCATCTAGTTTCTATGAGCAGTTCCAAGTGTTTGGGGTGGTGGGGAGTAACAAGAAAAATGGGAATAAGATGTATAGTGGTAAGAATGCAAAAGAGATGCGAAGAGGAATCTAGGTGCCATGGGCGACATACATGTTTCAACATTCAAAGGGAAGGATACATAGTGTCTGGTGCTCAAACACCAATACTATGTTTCCTCAAAGGTAGTTGCATTATGGTATTACCCCTGTCAAGGAAACTATAGGGAGTAGGGGATGTGAGTGACATATGGTAGAATCAGGGTTGGAGAATGATGCCTCCAGGGTTTCACTACCCAAAGCTTTGTTTGGAGCTAGGCATTTTAGCTACAATGTTGGGTGGAATAGACCTTGGAGGCCAAATGTGTGAAGAGCCATAACGGTGGATTCAGTGGGTGAAGTTGAGGATGAAATGATACATAATATTGGAATTTTCTCAAAGCTTGGATTGATTGGGTTCTTGAATGGACTGTGGTTAAGCTTGCATGATCTCCATGGGTAGACCTTTGAGAATTGGGAACCTAGTTTAAATGACAATCTTCAAATCTATCATGTAGCTAAGGATTTTTTAATTGTTGTATTTGAGGATGTTAAATATGGGAATGAGATTCTTTGTGACAACTTCTAGATCTGGGAGGATAAGTTTCCACTAATGTTGAAACCTGGCACCAAATTTTTGTCCTTATACTAAAGTTTTTTATATAGGGTTTCGCTACGGGTTAGGCTTCCCAATATTCCTTTATATTTTTGGTTTGATTCATGATTTGAGGCTACGGAAAGCTCTTTGGGAAATTTTTTGATAGTCGATAAAGGTTCCTCCAATCTTCTTCATTTTACCTATGCCTGGATTCTTGTTAAAATGGATGTTTCAGGTGGCCTCCTAGAAAATTTTAATTAAATATTCAAAAATTTGTTAGGTGCAACCCTTGGACTATGAAGGGGTCCCATTTGGGTGTAGAATATGCTTCAAAACTAGGCACATGACAAATTAATACGCAAAAAGAGTGGATAATACCTCTTCCTAGTGAAAAGAGGCATCCCCATCTCATTACATAGTGGATAAGAATGGGGACAGGAGTGGGAGTAGTATAAGACTTATTCCCAGGTTGTAAATGCAGAGGAGTCACAAAAAAGTTTCAAGGCTCCAAATCAAGATGAGTCTCTAGATTTAAAAAATGTTATTGTTATCAATGCTGGGTGTGAAATGGGATTGAATCATAAGATCGAAGCTGCAATGCCAAAAGTAGGGAGAGTTTTTTTGGTGGGATCTCAAGATAAGGAGGTAGAACCTTCAACAAAAGGCATTGGCTACAAGGTGAGTGCATTTCAATTGTGATGATGGATACTCCTTTGGAAAATTCCATATAATGGTAGAAAAAGGTAGCTAGAATGGAAGAAGGTTGGGAAATTGTGAAAGGAAAAATATCTAATAAAGAAAAGAAGTCTTTTGATATGATACTATGCCCTTAAACTAAGGGAGGTGCTGACTTGGTTAATTATGTTTGTTTACTCTATGTATTGAACATGGTTTATGGTTATATTTAGACATGTTAATGGACCTTATGGGTGATGCCATGTGTGGAAAGGTGGTTTCCTGTGTTGTAATCACCCCTGGTCCAGGATAGATTAAATCCAAAACTTTAGTAAATAAAATATTTATTAAAAAATAAAAATAAGGCATTTGGCTACAAGGTGAGTGCATTTCAGATGTGATGATGAAGACTCCTCTGGAAAATTCCATATAATGGTAGAAAAAGGCAACTAGAATGGAAGAAGGTTGGAAAATTATGAAAGGAAAAAGATCTAAGAAAGAAAAGAAGTCTTTTGATATGATACTATGCCCTTAAACTAAGGGAGGTGCTAACTTAGTTAATTTTGTTTGTTTACTCTATGTATTGAACATGGTTTATGGTTATATTTAGACATGTTAATGGGTCCTATGGGTGATGCCATGTGTAGGAAGGTGGTTTCCTGTGTTGTAATCACCTCTAGTCTAGGATAGATTAAATCCTCAAACTTTAGTAATAATAAAATAATAAATATTTTTTCGACCAAAAAATAAAAATAAGGTTAAATTGTTGAAGTTTAGAAACTTTATAATTAAAAATAAAAAGTAAAAAATAAAAATCACAATAAAAAATTATCTTATCAAATCATAATAATAATTATAAAAATAAAAAAGTAAAATTATTGAATTACTTTTTAAATATTAGATTTATTAGTATTTTGATAAAATTAGTTTTTAAAAAGGTCAAAAACTAAATTTAAAAATATTAAATATTGTAATTAAATAATAATAATAATAAAATAAAAATAAATTATAAAATTTATTAAATAATAATATATTATTAAATTTCTTTTTTTCAAATATTGAAATTTATGATTTTGATATAATTTACTTTACAATTGTATTGATAAGATTCAACACCTGTATTAAAGAGCATGTTGCAGACATCAAACACGAGTGTGTTGTCAAATTAGCTTTGGCTAAGCACTCTGCTTCCACTAAGCACCATATTTTCTTGGAGGATGCACAAATTATGTTCAAGGATGACAATTTTTCAAGAGAAAGCTCAAGGAGGCAATTGTAATCACTAATAAACCCTCCAACCTTAATTGTGTGATGGTTGGAGCCTAAGTAACTCTTGGCAGCCATTGTTGTCTTCCCTTAGAAATCCCCCTCATGATGACCCCTCATCTTAGCCCCTTCCTCCTCATGTTTGTCTCCCTCTTCTGCCCCCACTTTTCTTTCTCGTTACCCTTGGCTTGAGGATTTGTTTTGTTCTCTTTGTGCATGGTTCAGCTCTCACCCTTGCGAAGCTCTGGTTGGGTGGCTCAGGGTGATGGTACTTTAGTCATCTCTTGATATCCTAGTCTCATCTCCTTCTTGACTCCTTGTTTCCCTTATGTCTCCCTTCTCCTTGCTCTTTGTGAAGGCTTGCCTTTGGGGTATGTGCAAGATCATGAGGGGCCAAACTATGCCCTTAAGTGGCAATGAAAAATCAGCAAATCAGGTTCGTCAACTTGACATGAAAATTTGAACTATCTATCACCCAATACCAAAAAGTTGTAAGAATAGAATCTGTAGGAAATTGAATGTAGTTTCTAAACTACTAGGCCTTTTCTAAAAAAAAATTAATATAATAGGTGCAAAGTATAGATTTCAATACAGCAATACAAAAATTTCAAGAAAAAAATAAAAAGTAGGTGTATGTCTGACCACCTTAATCATGATCAAATGATAATATTTTTTTATAAGATTTTATAAATAAGTAGTAGACTCATTCCCGAATGTGATGCATATTTTTTTGTAATTTTATTCCAAAAAAATAATTAATTATCAATTTTCTACTACAACATTTTTAGAATTAAAAAACTCCCGTGTCTGACCACCTTAACTCATTCAAAACTTTATTAAATTCAATTTTTATTTATTTTTCCTTATAGTAGGCGAAGCATAGAATGTGACACATTTTTAGATTTCAAAATTGTTATACCGTTTGAAAGTTATAGCCATTTTTCAATCAGTATATAAATCAGCACTTTATAGGTAACTCAATTCGAAATAACTAATAATTACTTACCGAATTCAAAATTTGACAGCAATTATGTCAATAGAAAGCTGATAATCTCCTTAAAATACCCATTTCATTTCATCAAATTCGGGTGAAAAAAAAATTGTCAACTACATGGTCGAAGTCTGGAACTCAGAGAATAGGGGAAAAAACACATTTTTGTGAAATTTGAAGAGTTGACCAGGTAGGTTTGGTGCACAAAGCAATACCGAGCCTAATCGGGTACCTGATTTGAAATCGGGTACCCGATTTTGCCAATTATGAAAAAACGACGGGAGTATATGAAAAATATGAAAAATTTGAACTTTTTGAAATTGGGGAAATCGAGTACCCGATTTTGCCAAGTATGAAAAAACGGTGGGAGTATATGAAAAATTGAACTTTTGTATATAATGTTTAAATATGTATTATATATAATTATATATTAATTTATATATTTTATATTATAATATCTTAGAGGTTTTTAATTGTATGTCATACATATTTTATATTATATAAATATATGTGCAAATTATATATATTATATATATAACATTTAAGAGGTATTAAGGGGTATTATGTAAATTTTTTAATA
>BSBK01006712.1:272500-278652 GCA_027943335.1 Chamaecyparis obtusa
TAGGACCCCTTAAGACACACTTGAGCATTCCAATGTGTCAAAAGGGGTCATTGGGACTGCCTAGGAGTCCTAATGCGTGATAAGGTGTAATTTGACCCCTAGGGAGTCCCCATGACCCCATTTGACACATTGGAATGCTCAAGTGTGTCTTAAGAGGTCTGAGGTCCCCTTAAGACACATTTGAGCACTCCAATGTGTCAAAAGGCATCCTAGGGACTCCCTAGGGGTCCTAACATGTGATAAGATGTAAAAGGGGTCATGGGGACTCCCTAGGGGTCCTAACACGTGATAAGGCATACTAGGACCCCTAGGGAGTCCCGATGACCCCTTTTGACACATTCAAATCCTCAAGTGTCTCTTAAGGGGTCCTACGACCCCTTAAGAAACACTTGAGCATTCGAGTGTGTCAAAAGGGGTCATGGGGACTTCCTAGGGGTCCTAACGTGTGATAAGGCATACTAAGACCCCTAAGGAGTCCCCATGACCTATTTTGACACATTGAAATGCGCAAGTGTGTCTTAAGGGGTCCTACTACCCCTTAGGACACACTTGAGCATTCGAATGTATCAAAAGGGGTCATGGGGACTTCCTAGGGGTCCTAACGCATGATAAGGTGTACAATGACCCCTAGGGAGTCCCCATGACCCCTTTTGACACATTGGAATGCTCAAGTGTGTCTTAAGGGATCCTCGGACCCCTTAAGACACACTTGAGCATTCCAATGTGTCAAAAGTGATCATTGGGACTTCCTAGGGGTCCTAACCAGTGATAAGGTTCACTAGGAACCCTAGGGAGTCCCCATGACCCCTTTTCACACATTGGAATGCTCAAGTGTGTCTTAAGGGGTCTTAGGACCCCTTAAGACACACTTGAGTGTTCTAATGTGTCAAAAGGGGTCATGGGGACTTCTTAGGGGTCCTAATCCATGATAAGATGTACTAGGACGGCTAGGGAGTCCCCATGACCCCTTTGACACATTGGAATGCTCAAGTGTGTCTTAAGGGGTCCTACGACCCCTTAAGACACACTTGAGCATTCCAATGTGTCAAAAGGGGTCATGGGGACTTCCTAAGGGTCTTAATGCGTGATAAGGCATACTAGGACTCCTAGGGAGTACCCATGACCCCTTTTGACACATTGGAATGCTGAAGTGTGTCTTAAGGGGTCTTATGACCCCTTAAGACACACTTGAGCATTCCAATGTGTCAAAAGGGGTCATGGGGACTTCCTAGGGGTCATAACATGTGATAAGGCATATTAGGACCCCTAGAGAGTCCCCATGACCCCTTTTGACACATTGGAATGCTCACGCATGTCTGAATGTGTCCTAGGAGCCCTTAAGACACACTTGAGCATTTGGAAGTGTCAAAAGGGGTCATTGGGACTCCCTAGGTGTCGTAATGTGTGATAAGGCATACTAGGACCTATAGGGAGTCCCCATGACCCCTTTTGACACATTGGAATGCTCAAGTGTGTTTTAGGGAGTCCTAAGACCCCTTAAGACACACTTGAGCATTCCAATGTGTCAAAATGGGTCATGGAGACTCCCTATGGGTCCTAACGCATGATAAGGCATACTAGGACCCCTAGGGAGTCCCCATGACCCCTTTTGACACATTGGAATGCTCAAGTGTGTCTGAAGGGGTCCTAGGACCCCTTAAGACACACTTGAGCATTCCAATGTGTCAAAAGGGGTCATTGGGACTTCCTAGGGGTCCTAACTCGTGATAAGGCATACTAGGACCCCTAGGGAGTCCCCATGAACCCTTTTGATAGATTTGAATGCTCAAGTGTGTCTTAAGGGGTCATACGACTCCTTAAGACACACTTGAGCATTCCAATGTCTCAAAAGGGGTCATGGGGACTCCTAGGATCCTAACACGTAATAAGGTGTACTAGGATGCCTAGGGAGTCCCCATGACCCCTTTTGACACAATGGAACGCTCAAGTGTATCTTAAAGGGTCTTCTAGACTAGGCTATCTGTATCTATTTTGAAATCCTAAGACAAGAAAATATTAGGTTTTAATCTAATATTATATTAATTCAAAACAAAAAAATGTAAGCTAAGCCACCTCAAATAGAGCCTAAACAAGTGCACCCAAGCACTGTTTTGATTTGCTCTTGCTTAGGGGATGTGGGTGTGCTCTCTAAGCACTTGGAGCATATTCTAATGCATATTAAGATGGATTGAGATTCATGAAAACCTCAAAAATGGCACAATATTGGGTAGAACACCCAAAATTGCCCCTAAGGCCTCAAGAACTCAAGAATGCTTTAATGGAGATTCGAGAAACAAATATGATTATACTAGATTGATTTTAATCCAAATGAAGTGTGAGATTATGCTAAGCTATGCAAAAAAATGAAGCAAACTAAGTTAATCCATTATTGCTAAGCTATGGTGTGTTCTTAGAAAGCTTGAAAATGATCTAAATTAGAGTGATTATCCTAAATCTAGACCTAAATTAGCATGATAACAATGCTTGAAATAAAAGGTGAATGGGTGTTTTGCTCTTAGAAATGAAGAGTACTTATAGGCTTTTGGAAGGGCTTGGGTTAGGAGATAGGTTAGGGTTTGGGGTAAAGTTAGGGTTTGAGTCAAAGGGGATAAGGATGAAGACTTTCTAGAAGAGTCTAGGCTTTTCTAGGGATAATAGGAATTTAGAAAATAAATAAAAATTGATTTATCTTAAAGGCTTTAATGAATTTTGAGGCTCATAGGGTTAGGGTTTGACTAGGAGTCAAAGGAGACTTAGATTAGCTTAGGGAAAGTATGTAATTTCCCCTAAATGGGTTTAGGGAAGGATTAGGAAAGTTCTAGAAGAGTCTAGAGTTTTCTAGGGTAATTTAGGGATTGAGGATTAATATTTAATCTTAATTAATATTTTTGAGTTGGGATTAGGGTTAGAAAATGATGGGTTAGCCTTTAATCAAAATTAAAGAGGGATTAGAAGATTCTAGAAGAGGTTAGTGGTTTTTAGGAATTTGGCAAAGTTTTGGGTAAAAATAAATAAATTATTTATTTTGGAATTTTTGGTCAATTTATTAATTAAATAATTAATAAAGAGGGGAATGATGTTTAAATAAGATTAAACATTTTTGGGAGGGATTCTTTAATTAAATATTTTTAATTAAGTTAAAAGGATTTAATGACATAAAAATAAATTATTTAATTAAATAAATAATTAATTAACAAATGATGATGTCATCAAGGGTTTTTCAGAAAATAACAATACTTTATTTTCTAAAAGATTTTTAGGTGTCTACAGCTCCTAGGACCCCTTAAGACACACTTGACTATTCCAGTGTGTCAAAAGGGGTCATGGGGACTTCCTAGGGTCCTAACATGTGATAAGGTGTATTAGGATCCCTAGGGAGTCCCATGACCCATTTGACATATTGGAATGCTCAAGTGTGTCCGAAGGGGTCCTAGGACCCCTTAAGACACACTTGAGCATTCCAATATGTCAAAAGGGGGCATTGGGACTCCCTAGGGGTCCTAACGTGTGATAAGGTGTACTAGGAACCCTTGGGAGTCCCCATTACTCCTTTTAACACATTGGAATGCTCAATTGTGTCCGAAGGGGGCCTAGGATCCCTTAAGACACACTTGAGATTCTAATGTGTCAATAGGGGTCATTGTGCCTCCCTAGGGGTCCTAATGCATGATAAGGCATATTAGGACCCCTAGGGAGTCCCCATGACCCCTTTTGACATATTGGAAATCTGAAGTGTGTCTTAAGGGGTCTTAGGACCCACTAAGACACTTTTGAGTGTTCCAATGTGTCAAAAGGGGTCATGGGGACTCCCTAGGGGTCCTAACACATGATAACATGTACTACGACCCCTAGGGAGTCCCCATGACCCCTTTTGACACATTGGAATGCTAGAGTGTGTCTTAAGGGATCCTATGACCCCTTAAGACACACTCTAGCATTCCAATGTGTCAAAAGGGGTCATGGGGACTTCATAGGGGTCCTAACACGTGATAAGGTGTACTAGGACCCCTAGGGATTCCCCATGACCCCTTTTGACACATTGGAATGCTAGAGTGTGTCTTAAGGGGTCCTAGGACCTCTTAAGACACACTTGAGCATTCCAATGTGTCCAAAGGGTCATGGAGACTTCCTAAGGGTCCTAACAGGCGATAAGGCATATTAGGACCCCTGAAGACACACTTGAGCATTCCAATGTGTCAAAAGGGGTCATTGGGACTCCCAAGGGGTCCTAACACGCGATAAGGCATACTAGGACCCCTAGGGAGTCCCCATAACCCCCTTTTGACAAATTGGAATGTTCAAGTGTGTCTTAAGGGGTCCTATGATCCATTAAGACACACTTGAGCATTCCAATGTGTCAAAAGGGTCATGGGGACTTCCCAGGGGTCCTAACACATGATAAAGTGTACTGGGACCCCTAGGGATTCCCCATGACCCCTTTTGACACATTGAATGCTCAAGTGTGTCTTAAGGGGTCCTAGGACACCTGAAGACACACTTGAGCAATCCAATGTGTCAAAAGCGGACCCCTGAAGACACACTTGAGCATTCCAATGTGTCAAAAGGAGTCCACAGGGACTTTGTAGGGGTCCTAACATGTGATAAGGCATATGAGGACCCCTAGGGAGTCCCCATGACCCCTTTTGACACATTGGAACACTCAAGTGTGTCCGAAGGGGTCCTAGGACCCTTAAGACACACTCGAGCATTCCAATGTGTCAAAAGGGGTCATTGAGACTCTGTAGGGGTCATAACACATGATAAGGCATACTAGGACCCCTAGGAAGTCCCCATGACCCCTTTTGACACACTGAAATTCTCAAGTGTGTCTTAAGGGTTCTTAGGACCCCTTAAGACACATTTGAGCATTCAATGTGTTAAAAGTGGTCATGTGGATTCCCTATGGGTCCTAATGTGTGATAAGGCATACTAGGAGCCCTAGGGAGTCCCCATGACCCCTTTTGACACATTGGAATGCTAGAAGTGTGTCTTAAGTGGTCCTAGGACCGCTTAAAACACACTTCTAATGTTCCAATGTGTCAAAAGGGGTCATGGGGACTCCTTAGGGGTCCTAATGCGTGATAAGGCATATTAGAACCCCTAGGGAATCCCCATGACCCCTTTTGACACATTGGAATGCTCAAGTGTGTCCGAAGGGGTCCTACGACACCTTCGGACACTCTTGAGTGTTGGAGTGTGTCAAAAGTGGTCATGGGGACTCCCTAGGCATCCTAACACGTGATAAGGCGTACTAGGACCCCTAAGGAGTCCCCGTGACCCCTTTTGACACATTGGAATGCTCAAGTGTGTCGGAAGGGGTCCTACAACACCTTAAGACACACCTAAGCATTCCAATGTGTCAAAAGGGGTCATGGGGACTTCCTAGGGGTCCTAATGTGTGATATGGCATACTACGACCCCTTGGGAGTCCCCATGACCCCTTTTGACACATTGGAACGCTAGAGTGTTTCTTAAGGGGTCCAAGGACCCCTTAAGACACACTTGAGCATTCTAATGTGTCAAAATGGGTCATGGGGACTTCCTAGGGGTCGTAACTCATGATAAGGCATATTAGAACCTGTAGAGAGTCCCCATGACCCCTTTTGACACATTGGAATGGTCAAGTGTGTTCGAAGGGGTTCTACGACCCCTTCGAACACACTTGAGTGTTCCAATGTGTCAAAAGGGTTCATGGGGACTCTCTAGGGGTCCTAACATGTGATAAGGTGTACTACAACCCCTAAAGAGTCCCCATGACCCCTTTTGACACATTGGAATGCTCAAGTGTGTCCGAAGGGGTCCTTGGACCCCTTAAGACACACTTGAACATTCCAGTTTGTAAAAATGGGTCATTGGGACTTCCTAGGGGTCCTAACATGTGTCAAGGCATACTAAGACCCCTAGGGAGTCCCCCATGACCCTTTTTGACACATTAGAATGCTCAAGTGTCTCTTAGGACCCCTTAAGACATATTTATGCATTCAATGTGTCAAAAGGGGTCATGGGGACTCCCTAGGGGTCCTAACGCGTGATAAGGCATACTAGGACCCTAGGTAGTCCCCATGACCCTTTTTCACAAATTGGAACGCTCAAATGTGTCTTAAGGGGTCCTATGACCCCGTAAGACACACTTGAGCATTCCAATGTGTCAA